>JAIPRM010006198.1:0-19105 GCA_025469315.1 Stegophylla sp. TES_Ste_2020 | reverse complement strand
TTCAAATTTAAATATAAAGGAAAATTGTCACTTGGGCACATATTTAAATTTATTCTTAATAGGTAAACGAGATTAGACGACCTGACTAATTAATATTTTGTAAATGTAAAATTTAATTTCGAACACATGACATGATATCTATGAACATTTTGACTTATTATTTCTAATTAAAGGTTAATTGAGTAGATTTATAATAATTACGAACTACGTACGTAACTAAATATGTGCCCTAGTGATAGTTTTCCTTAATATTTAAATTTGAATAATTGAAAAACTTCTCGTTCAAATTTTAATTTCAATACATTAAAATTCACAGAAAAATAACCCAAATTTAATTCCGTAATTAAAATAGAGGGTAACCATTTGAAAAAAGAAAGTTTGTATCTCCATAGGACACCTTAAAGGTGATATGAAAAAAATGAATTATGGAAAATATTGGTTTTATAGTAACTTGAACATTCCGGAAAAAAATTCCAAATTTTGCATTTTTACGGCCAAAAATAGGGGTGAGCACGCTTAAAAAATCACCCTGTATACTCTACATGCGAGTAGGACGTAGGTATTGAGTTGTGCATGTGTACGTACACGAGCTCTCACCCACCCTCGTCGCCTATTATTGCACACAGGATACTCGGGCAGGATAAGTCACACCCTCTTACGCGCGTATAATAATACGTGCGCCCTGCAAATGGAATGACTCATTCGTGCGCGTAAAACGTCACTCTGTGACCGTAAACTGTTAAACATTCGCTGTAGGGGTAAGGACTAACATCGAGCTAAGGAAAATATCACGTCGTAAGTCTACTGAAGTGTTTTTTTTTTAAAACATTTTACATAATACGTTACACACCATCGGGTATTATAATATTTGTAGTCAGAAAATAAAAAAAAAAAAACAGAAATTTCATGTTTATATAATAATATTACAAACTAACCACTTTGTCTGGGTGGGTAAAGCAATAGGGCTCAGATTTATTTGAAAATACATATTTTTTACAAAGCAAAACTTACCGACTTGGACAAATACAAAATTTGTTTCAAAAGATTCCTTACAAAATAAGCTTTTTTTATATATATGTTTTTAAATATTTATTCACATATATGTATATTTTTTAAAAAATTTCCTATTATATCTGCATAATTTTCATATGTTTGTCTCAAAATTACTTATACTTAAATTTTATTTATAAATAATACCAGTTATTAAACCCAATGATCCTCAAAAATCGGTTGTAAATGTTTGATAGCACTTTATTTTCATATTTGTCATTAACTACTAGCAATACGAAAAAAATAACCTTAGTTTAAACTGTTTTAAGTTTAAGTTTTACAAAAGAAACTGTAAAAAATGCAGAACAAATCTTAGAACCAATTGAACAGAGACAATTAAATACAAAATGCATAATAAGTATTGAATACAAATCCTGGTTCACTTTACTTGAAATCAGTGGCATATTTATGGAGATGATGCTGGGGGTTTCCATCCCACTCAGAGAATGTTTGAAGGTTTTAAATTTTAAACACGACAATAATATTTCAGTCGGTTAATTTTGTAAATTATAACGAAGAAAAATAATATTTAATTAAATTATTTGTTCGATTTCACTAATTTATTTTTATATAAATCTATTTATAAATTTCTAATAAAACCAACGTACGATAATATTGAGTTTTCGACGAGGGAAATCAAAATACATCACTAGGTATTGCTGTAATATTCGTAAAAAAAATGTTTATAACTAGAAAAAAAAAAGTGAAAGATTCTAATATTTTAGACCGATCTTTATCTTTACCCATCACAGTTATTATTTTATTCTACTGCCTACTTCGGTGAAGACAAGTTGTAGATATTGTATTACTATAAATATTATTTTTTAATTATTTTTACACATTGATTAAATTGACATATTAAATTGTGTGGGTATAATACGATTGCGTACATACTTAACTTTATTGGTGATATATTTTTTGTGGCATGATTGCATAGTGTAAAATCAATTTTATTTTATACGAAAAGGTTTGTCTATGCGTGAATAATAAGATTTAAATTATTTTTGTATTGGTTTGTGTCGGTATAAAATCTCAAATTGGTACGAAAATAATGTATTTTTTTTAAAAAGAACTCCTAACGTAACACGCTACTCAATATTTTTCATTTATAAAGTAAATTATTTACGAATCATAAATATGTTTTTGGGAATAATTTTATTATTATTCCTAAACTGAACATTGGGAGTTATAAAAAAAGTAATTTAATTATAAATAAATAATTATTATGCTAATTATGGTAACAAAAGCGTTGTATTATAAAAAAATTGGTTAGATTTTTATTTTCGTATCGAGCCCAAAAAGATATTTTTGTTTACATTTATAGATAAATATAAATTCCATACGTTTGGAGTATATTTAGATTTTAGTATACAATCGTTTTCGGTACGACATGCCATATTAGGAAAGGATTTTTTTGATATTTGACAACTGATTTAAAACTATTGACAAACTGATTTTTAAATTTATATAAATATAATGACACCCCTCCCAAAAAAAGTTTGTAAATACGCCACTGCTTGAAATCATGCGAAAATGTCCGTTGTACAATTGACGAGGCACTATTACAAACTAAATTCTCTCCCTAGTATGAGATTTACACTAATTACATCATCGGTTGAAATCAAACGTTCTTTTTGTCGGTATAAATTTATTTTAATGTTCGACGTTAAAATTAGTATAAAACTGGTAATTTTTACGTAAAATAACGATTTTTTTTAATGGAAATATCATACAACATCGTTAAATTTAAATTTTGCTCAATATTTTCTTTAAGAAAAAATTCTTTCTGCCATGTTTTTCTACCAGTGGAAAAATTTCTTGAAAACTAGGGATAATGAATACATTTGCATAAACTTATTTCTAAAATTAGATTTTATATTATAAAATATGTTGTAACAAAATATTAACTGACCCCAATCATTGTTATCAAAAATAAGCAATTATTATAAACTTAATAATGTTTATTCTTATGAAACAAATAAATGCAATTCTTATTATAGATTTGAAACTTTTAGTGTGTTGTTGAGTAGTGTCAGGGGATCCTTCTGATAGGAAAATTATCTGTTCAACGCCGTGAAAAATTCTTAAATACGCCACTGTGCGTAGAGTATGCATTAGTTGTCTACACTCTACGGGGACAACACTGATAGATTGACGATAAGTCGTAATATTTTAAAATACGGACGTAGCATAGTAAAAATTACTCTTGAATAATATTGTTTAAAATATACGTACTACTAAAATACATATTGGCATATTGTGATCGTTAATTATCATACTGATAAATTAATCATTTATTTAAAAAAGCTACTGAACAAATTTCAAGGTTTTCATTGTAAAAAAAAAAAAAAATGACTTTATTGGAAAACAACCATTTTTGGACAAAATTCTAAGATTAATACGAGATATTTTCAAAGTGCTGGAAAATTGAGGATAGATTTTGGAGATGTAATTAAGTGTGTATTACGATATTATTGAAAATTAGTTAAAACTTCGAGTTTATAAACACTATTACCTAATTAAGGAGTTCAGACTAAAAAACTAAAATACATTTCACAAAAATCTTGATTATGACATATTAAACGATTTTCACTCGAATTTTCAATAGTTTCTCCCACAGTACGAACATAATATTATTGACAATAGAGAAAAAAAATCACCGTTTTTCTTAACAACAAGTTGATATTTTTTCCAAAATTAATTTTCTTATCGAGTTTACTGCCCAAAAAAATGATTTCATTCATTAAAATTGAAATTAGTTTACTCAGAATTTTAAATGTATAAATTGTGTTTTGTGCGACGTATTTAGCTAGCATGGAAATGGACTCGCCCTGCTCGACAGAAGTAGTAGTACAATTTATGTGTTAACATGTTTTGGTATACTCGTGGAACACCGTAGCTTTAATGTGGCTATTAATTAATTGATGAAGATGAAACCACATCGTTAATTGTACAGTCTTTACCAACGGTTATTACTAGTGACGTGTCCTACATGGATAATTGGCACGCTATTTGTATTTCAAACTAAAAGCCGAAACTTGAAATCACTAGTAGGTATTTCATGTACACTCATAGTTCGAGAAAGTTCAAAATCATACATACGAATATGACGAATAGACGGTAAACTCCTGTTTTGATTAGATAAATTTATCCTAGTAACATAATGAATTATTTTTTGATCTTCTTAAGTAGACGGATTGTAAAAAATGATGTCTGGTATATTATCTCAGATCAATAATTTTGTCTTCTAAATTGTATTATCTAGAAAAATAAATTATGAATACAATATATTTTTTTTTAATATGAATTTTGAACAGTAGGTAAAGTTAAGTAACTATCACAGAGTACCAATGGCGTATATAGAGGGGTCATGTATATACGTGTCTGTATCATATATATGTATATTCTGGGGTCATGCCCCACGGTGAAATTTTCAGTTAAATGAAACATTTTATTTATACCTAGCCAAATGTTATGTAACTTTTAATTCTTATTTTTGTAGCTCAATGATTTGTTTGTACAAAGGTTGTTTAAAGTCTTACTTATATTTATAATACTTATTCGATTAAAATACATAAACAACAGAAAACTACAATATAAGCAATACAATGATTACTTTTACTTATTACTTTTTAAATAATTGTGTAAATTAAACAGTTTTCTCGATGTATTATGTTGTACTTTAGATTCTGAATGGAGTAAAGAAGCTAGTTTTTACCCGTCTGTGGAAGAAGGAGGGTAATGTGTTTAGGTGTAATGTATATAATATGTATGTATGTATATTTCTAGCTACTTGGTGCTTTAACTAATGGACCGATTTTAACAAATAAGGTGTCTTTAGATTCATTATGATCTTATGAGTTTTATAAGCTTTTAAAAACAACCTCTAATCAAAAAATTATCCCCCTCTCTCCCCCCCCCCAAAAAAAAAAAATTGACCAAAAAATAAATCAACTAGCTTGAATTGTCATTCTAAACAACGGAAACTGTTCAACATGGCATGAACATTTTTAGAAACAAAAACCCACCAGCATAACCTATTACGTAAAAAATGTGTGCATGTATGTTTCTACCAACCACTTAAACAACTGAACAGATTTTGATGAAATAAAAACTAAAATAATCCTTGAATTTCTTGGAGCGTTGTAAGGTAGGTTAAACAGTTGTAGGATTTATTATTATTATGGAATGAAGTACACATTTAAAGTAGTCCTATAGAAATATTTGTCTTAAAGTTTCAATCAACAAATTTTTAAATCAGAACGTTGATCAAGAATATATTTTTTAGATGTTATTTTTCGGATTTTTCAATAGTTTTTTGAAAATTTGGGAAAACTATCCAAATTTTCACAAAAACGGAATATTTTCCGAAGCTATTTTTTCAAGTTTCCAATAAAAATGTAGGTAAAAAATAATGATATACAACAAATCGTATGTATTTTTTATGAGAAATTTGATTACAGTACACATAGATTATAGATACTTATACTTATGTATAATTTATTAGTAATGATACGCATTTTATATAATTCATCAATACAATTCTCGAATATGATGATAAATTAGAGAGTGAGATAATTATTATTGTAAAAGTATCAGGAATACTATAAATGTTTAATGTTATATACATACCTAATTATTAATGCGAAACCCTATCAATCTTTATATTCTTTAAGGGAGAACGTGGGAAAAGTTTCGGGGAGTGGGGGAAGAGGGTTTGAAAAAATAAGAATGAATACCATTAATTTTTAATACATTTATTTATATGTTCATTATTGTACTTTTGAAGTAACTTATCAAATGGTTTTTGGAGTAAGGGGTTAATACGATATTAGAATTATTACTAACAACACAAATAAAAACTGGAAAATCTTGTTGGGCTCACAAGTAAAAAAATATATAAACTTTCAATGTGACTTGTTTTAAATATTAATTTGCAATCGTCTGAAATGTTTATGTTAAAATTAAAAATTAAAATACAATTTACCGAAAATCAAATTATACTGACGCTTCTGTAATAAAATAAATACGTTCTTTGCCAGAGCAGTAAAACTGTTAAAAACTTTCAAATACATTAAATTGATTTTTATATCAATTTGCATTAATAACTACGTTAAAAGTTTCGTAATTTGTGGGAAACTTTTACATTATTCGTGTAGATTGTATTTTTTTTCTATTGAATTTATTAAGTTTGAGTGTCCGTGTTTCTCATCAAATAATTTATATACTTTTATCACTGCATAGTGGTTAGTATAATCTTCTTCGTG
The DNA here is from genome assembly GCA_025469315.1 of Stegophylla sp. TES_Ste_2020. NCBI lineage: Eukaryota > Metazoa > Arthropoda > Insecta > Hemiptera > Aphididae > Stegophylla > Stegophylla sp. TES_Ste_2020. Next base: position 12,788 of record JAIPRM010006198.1, on the reverse strand, counting down.
AATAAAAAAAAAAAAAATTATCGTAAATTTACTTAATGAATTCATTCGAAAATATCTTTTCCGTTTGTGCAAATCACAATAAGTCTTAAAAAAAAAAAAAACATTTGAAAACTATACAAACTTTAAAAGTTTCCCAGACGGAATAAATTTTTCATTAACACAGATTGACCTTTTTTTAGGACAACAATTTTACTCCGTATAATCGTTTAAAAACTTTTCAAAATAACAAATAGAAAATAACTAAATATTGAACAAAAAAAATCTCTTTATACAAACAAAATGTTATCGTGTCCATCACAGTGTGATGGTGAAATTATACCTATTGTTTATACAAAAATATCAATATAACGGAAATCAAATAAAGTTTTTTTTTCCAAAATACAGCGTTATATTATAGAATGTATTGAGGTAAAATTATTTTCGGTATTACAGTGAGTTCCGCTTAATAAAGGGCAAGGATTTTGAAAGTAAAATAAATCTATAAAAAACATTTTAAGTATAAAAAAAAGCGAAAATAAGCATTTATGAAATTTTACTCTAAAAATAAATTCAATATTACAATAAAAAAAAGTCGGTCATATGTTGCACTAAAGATATTTTTGTCTCCTCGTGTGGAAATCACTCTTAGAGTGTATTAAATTTTGAATAAATCATAAGCGATTAATTGTTTTTTAATATAAAAAAATTCTGAATTGAGATTCAGTTTATTAAAGTATCTTTGTTAAAACAAAAAATAAAATAACATTTTACTCAGCCAGTTTTATAATATTAACAACAAGAAAATAAATTTCACATAGGTATTAGAAAAAAACAATTTTGTAATAACCAAAATATTTTTCATAAAGCTTGGATTAAAAAAATAGTTTTAAAGATTTTTTTTGTCAAATTTTGGGTTGTTTTCTCCAAAATTTGAAAAAACTATTGAAAAATTCAAAAAATAACCTCTTTAAAGTACCATCTAGAGCCATATTCTATCAAAACTTTTGGGCAATTATTTCTATACGAAAAAATAATCACAGAAAAATAAATAAACAAAAATAAACATCAGTATAAAAACACTTGCTTCTTCACTTCACCCACAATTAAAAATGTAATTTTCACTTTTCGGTAAATTATAAATGATTTAGTAAACCGAAAATGAATGTATACAATTTTACTAAGATATTTCTGGCAATATTATATATATATATATTATAGATAGTATGTCATACTGAAGTATGTCCGGCTTTTTTATTATTTTATCTGTAGATTGTTTGAAAACCTAAGAAAATCAGATGAATCACCAGTTTTCCAGTTAATTAGAATTTATAATTAGGTATATTGTAATATGTACTACATATTATTACGTATGCATTTTAAAATTATATCTGTCTTTTTTCTGATAACATTAAATATCAAATGAACAAGGCATTATTACATATCCCATGAAACTTCATGAAAAAATGCTAAGTGTGAAAAAAAGTGAAAGATAACTGTTCTAAAGTATGTGATATTGGTATAATTTAAGTAAATGGTGTAATGTGTAAAACGTAAAATATATATTAGTAATTGATCCAAATTGAATAAAACTTAATTATTTATGTTTCTTTATGATATGAATTTTAACTGAAATTAATCAAAATTTAGATTAATTGGTCGAAAGACTCAGTTAAAAATGAATAATCAAGCAATGAATAGCTGGGCAAATAAACAAAATTTGGATTAATTTCAGTTATAGTAATGCATGTAATATTTTTTTATTAAATTTGGATGAATTACTAATATGTATATTTTACACATTAGACCATTTACTTAGATTCTACATTATATTATTATACACTTTAAAGCAGTAATATTAAACTTTTTTTCCACTTGGTATTTTTTACACGGTAAAATGCAAATCATAAAAATTTACATTAAAAAAAAAAAAAAAAAAAACGAGTTTCTGTTTTTATAACGAATCAACCACCCAATCGTTGTTATAAAGTTTCCACTCCCCGCGTAATTGCCAAACTAAATTTAAAACTTCTCTTCTAAAATATAATTAATGACCAGAACATTTAAATTTCTAGCTCGTTGAAACTATCGTAACAAACTTTCTTCTACACTGATATTTGGTTTCCGTATTCAGGAAATATATATTCTTCGGTAATCTTTATATTCAAAAATTTGCGAACGATTTTTCATTAAACCATTATCTTCAACCGTTGTTAAAACTTTTCGTTCTCCAAACATTTTTGAACACAAATTACAACAGACTGAACGATGTACAACGATACGCTAATAAGTTTAAGTATACGAATGGTCTTATAACAAGATCAGTTTGAAAAGGTTATGCAGTCGATAAGAATTCTCATAAGAGAGATTCAATTATTTGGTACATAGTACATAAAAGGTCAATTTAACATTATTAACATTCGATTTAGTGTTAGATGTTCTTTTTTGAATTTAATAAATGGTTGATTCTATAAACCAATGATCATATTACACGGAACGCACTGTATTTCTATTGTACAATGTATTGCACACACATTGAAAAAAAGTCATAAAACAAATTTGGGGGTTTGTCAGTTGCCTACGTTGTCGTACATGCGTAGGAAATGAGTGACATACAGCACACAATAAACTAGTAATGAGAATAATAGAATCATAGTCCCCGCAGTCAGAGTGCACTTACACCAGCTTTTCAAAGAAAAGTAAAATATTGAAAAAAAAAAAAAAATGAATGGTGGTGATAATATTTTATTATACATAATAAAATTAACTTAAAACTATTTTTGAAAAAGCTGTAACTGGCAAGGTTTTTTTCGAAATTTCTCAATTGCATTTTCAGTAAATCTGGTATCCTCTTCTATACACCGTCCTGACGATTGATCATCACCCACACTGGCTACGTATTTAGAAATCTATGTATATATTATGCACTCTCTGACATATATCCTGGTGGTGCCTATGAATAGAATGATTTTAAATTTTAATAACCGCTATATGGGTAAAGGAAATTTTTCAGTTTTTCTGAAAATGGGGTAAAGTTTATTTCAGTCTAAATTACATTTGGCTTACAAATATGTTACAGTGCAACTCTCTGTGTTCGCAAAATTCCCAACAAAACAATAATTTCTCAAAAGGTCACGACTATAGTACGAATAAATAACACAAATAATACGAAACTCATATCTAGGGTTTTGAAATTTCATGAAATATTACATTTACGTGAAAAATAAAAAAAAACCAAAATTAAATATGTATACTTAGAAAGAGAGAACAATGAACGTGTTTAGAAATATTATAGGTATGTCTAGTGTATGAAAATTTAAAATACAAAGGATTTATTATTTATTAATGAATAGTATCTATGGTTTTTTGTTTGTTATATTCTTACATAAATTTATAGTTTTTTTAATTTTTAATTTTTAACAATTTTATGTTTCTTTTAAAGCTTCTCAATTTACTGTAGGTAACAACTTTATGAAAACCTAAACTCAATCATATAAATGTAGAGCAGTTAATTTTTAACTAGACTTGCATTTATGAATTATTATTATTAATAAATTCAAATTACAACGGAGTTTTTGTTTCATTGATTTTTTTCTTTTCTTTCTCCAGACGATCCAAGGAATATCTATTATCTTTACACAAATACAATAATATCGACCTAATGGAATAGTAGGTGTTTTAGCTATAACAAATTTTGTTAAGACCATCAAAATTATTTACATCTTAGAATGAGAACGTTATTTTTAATAACAAACTATTTTGTAGCACATAATATGTATTACTAGACTTTGACATCATAGCCAAACTGTAAATCTATTATAGGGAAATTCGAACTTTAGCGACATAATCAGGAGGTTGATAAAGTTTCACTTCTCAATACAAAATAATTATGTCATCTGTAGATATCAGGAAAAAAATTAATTTCTTAATTTCATTGAATTTCATTTCATACCAGTTATACCTGTACTCGGTAATCGCTTGAATTAAATAAGTAATCAAATAAAAATTAAAAAGTCCGGATATTGCCTTAAATGATTTTTGGAATAGCGTAAATGTAATAAGCCTATGTTTACGAGTAAGAAGCTATGCGAGCTATATGTTTCAGTTTTTTCATATCATTTTTTTCTGTTTTTTTTTTGAAAATTCCTCGACCGCGTAACGAACGAATCGATTTCCGTCCATTTGAAATGCCGTTGCCATTGCCTTTTCAATGTTGACATGCGTGTTCAAAGACCCCACAAATACGCTCATACATATTCATGTGGATATAGCTCAATATATATATATATATATGAAGGACGAACGTATATGCGTTTTGTATATATATACCTGCGCAATTTATATTTTATGCCGAGAGAGACATATAAAACGGTCGTCGGGGTCTACGGATGGAGTGCCGCAATTACGCCGCCGCGCCGTTGTCGAGGCTGACTGTTGTAATATAATACGTGTACGTACGTTTCGATCGATCTCCGGCGAAAAATATACACGTCCGACGTAATACATTATGCAGTATATTGTTATTAGAGAGAGCGCGGGAGTTATTGCGTTCGAATCGTTTTTGGTTTTTTCCTCCTCGGTCGTTGTTATTATTATTGTTTCCCCCCCCCCCGATATCGTAGACCAGGGGTTTCCAACCTATTTTTTTACGGTGGTCCATGTTTAAGATACGCTTTGGCATTGTGGGCCAATATTATCAGAGGAACAGAGAGGTTATGAAATTTGAAGAACAGATAAGATTTCAATAGAAAAATGTACGCTTATTTTTATAATTTTTTAAATTTTATTTACATAATTTTTAGATTCTCTGAGTGAAGCGAAGACGCTAATGATTTTACAGTGATGTTGTTTTTATTCTCTCTTTCTGGAAACACTTTTTCTTATAGACAAATACTCGTTCAAAAGTTTTGATCAGTAACTTTATAGATCCGAAATCACACTCAGATATTACTTAAGACACGTAGTTATTCAAATTTCTCAATACTTTTTCTAAAAATGAGAAAAATCTATCGAAAAATTGTAAAATAAGCTACTACCCGAATATTCATAAAATTGAAAATTGTTTTATAACATAACTTCAAAAATAATTTGGTTGTATTTTTTTGTTGTGGTAATATTTTTTCGGCATCTAATGTATTTTCGACGCTGAATACGATGGTAAAAATAACAAAAACCTTGACGAGCCGTAGGTTGGAAACTCCTGTCGTAGACCTATGACTTACACGGGGTCGGCAACCTTTAGGGAGGTTCCGAGCGGAGTGAACCGTGGGCGGCTAGTGGTTTTACAATGATGTTTATTATTTTTTTTTCGCGTTGTGTAAACACCTTTTGTTTTTTTTTTTTTTTTTTTTTTCTTCGAATAGAAATGCTAATAATAAAATGCTCCTATCGGGCGGTATGTATTTATTTTAATACAGAATTTTGTTCGTGTGTCACTATTTAAAGATTTCATTTTTCTCTATCGTCGACATTACTTCCGAAATCGAGGAAAAATTATTTTTTGGCAAATTATTCGATTAATAACGGTAAAATATGCAGTAATCAAGATTTTCGTGAAATACTCTAAACTGATAGAAATAGAAATGGTAAAATGTTCACATTGACTACTTTTGAGATAAATATTTAATTTTGAATACTATCTTCTTTTATTTTATTCTTATATAATTTTGATTTCTCGATTCAATATGACCTGAAAATTTATAACCTTTTTCATAATATAATATGTGCCTTAATGGCTATGAAAAAATCTTAAAAATCCTCATAAAACTTTTATAATTCATATTTGGTATTACTCGACTTTTTCAATAAGGACCTCATGAAACTTTGAATTTTGTATTTATTTGATTTTTTTTCGGACCAAAAGATATAAATTTATTTTTCGAGCTTTCCACTGATGTTCAAATATTTTGAGTTTTTCGTCTTCGACAGCAAATTTAGGTTTTAATCAAACATTATAAAATATTTAAAATCAATGAAACGTGATAATGAAATATGTAAACCTAAATTAATTTATTGTATTTCAATAAAAATATGTATTTACAGTAAAATGTCTGCTCTATATAGTTACCTAGTTATCAAAAATGTTGTTTAAGTGTTTAGAAATGACTGATGGTGGTTTTAATTAAAAAATAAAATAAATTGAGACTTGTAACTAATATCATACAATACAAGAAATATAGAAACTGCTATTTAAGATCATAAAAAAAATTCTATAATCATAATTTTCTTTGTTTTTCTATCAACTATATATTTCTGTCAAGGTGATTATATTTTGTATCGATTTCATAACATCGCCTGTGCGGATTATAAGTAGAATAAGATCTCTAGTTTGATCTCACGAGACAATTATTATCAAATAATAGTAGAGTTGATATTTTTTGTAGATTACATATTTTTCGTAGCATCATACGACACGTGTACCCAAAATTGCATAAATGTTTCAGTAAATGTTTGATTTTAGATATAAATTTAATTTGTTTTAAGACGAGTAAAATAGATTGGACTTAGAAAAATATATTTATTTCAACCGTGATAAATTTCGGAAATAATACAAGTTATAAAAATATGTCTGGTAACAAATGAGAAATTTAATGCAATTTCTATACGTATACAGTTCAAGGGGGATGTCCAGTCACCCAAAACACCCAATCTCCTGCGTTTTGTTCACTGCTATTTTATTATTATTATTATTATTATTTATAGTAATGGCGTGCGCGTATACTTTAACGACGCTATGCGCTAGTGAATCGAACGGACGTCTTGCAATATAATATTATTATATTATTTTAACGGTGGGTGGCATTACGATACCTAATAATAATATTGTTGTTATTATTATTGTATCCCTCTGTAGTCTCGCGAATCGCATCGTCGTCGTCGTGTCATCGTCGTAAAGACGACCGTGGTATCCCGTGGGAATCCTAGAGGGATGAGGAAGGAGAAAGTCGGACAGAAAACGAACGTAACATACATAATAATATAAAATACACCTGGAACGTGCGATCGGGAAGAGATGGTTGTACACCGGTCGTACGGGGTTTACGACCGTCGAGCGCCTTCCATCCTGCGACCACTTAGACCGACAGTCGAAACTAGACTTCATAATAATATATCGTGTATACGGAGTATATTTCACGTCACGGCAACGTCTCTTTTTTTTTTTTTAACGTTTACAGTAGCGATTCCCAAACTTTTTTTATTCAAGCCTCCCTAAAAAAGGAAAACCTTTTACCCAAGCCAATCGTGCATAATATCAAATAGATTTCTCAACAAACATTTGTATATTTCAGTTAATTTTAACAAAAGATTTTATACATATTAATGTTGTTATTAGATTGATGGACTTCAGCCGTGTATCCATATGAAACTCCGCTCAGAATTATTTTATACGAGAAATTATTATCATTCAGAATAATTGTATCGTACAATATATTGAGTCACACAGTCGACGACTAAAACAATATTTTATTACAATTATAGACAGAACTATAATAATTATAGATATAATTCATCACCCCAAACGAAAAAGGCAGTAACTGCATTTTTACAATTGATTAGGAGAGTCAATTAAAGTTTCAAACATGAGTTCTTATTTTATATTTTATATAATGTGTAATGGTAATTTTTTTAAATCTTTACTGTAGAATTTATATTAAAATTATAAATTGTTATTACTATTATTATTATTTTAGATTCTGAACGAAGTGAAGAAGCTAGTGTTTTTACAATGATGTTTATTTTTTTTTTCTGTGTACAACTTTTCGTATAGAAATACTTGTCCAAAAGTTTCGATCAGTAACTTTTTGAAACCGGATTTGCCTCTAGATTGTACTTTAGAGAGGTAATTTTTTGAATTTCTCAATTCTTAATTTTTTTTTTTTTTTTTGGAAAAAACTAGCAAAACTTTGACAAAAACGACTCGGAAACCATCATTTTTTGATCCGATCTATATAAAAATTTAAACCTAGATAGAAAATCATATAAAAAAGGTTTTGGCACAAGAAAATTTTGAAAATGTGAAAAAAAAATTTTAACATTTTTTTTTCTCATTTATTTTTTATGTTATTAACTTCCCTTGTTCAGAATTGTTTTATTGAAGAAATGATTTATCGTTTCTTTAAAATTCAATACACCCGTCAAGAGAAACCCTCCCGTCGTGCGAAGAACACCCATCGTGCGAAGTATGTCCGGCTTTTTTTGTAATTACTTTGTATCAGTTAATAATTTTATAATTGACATTCATAATTTATTATGCCTTTTACGTTGGAATTGTGGTCTTAGGCGCTTATACAAAAATAATTATTTCTTACCCTTTTTGTCAACAAAAGTTTCTACCATTTTCATGGGAATATAGAGAAAACTATCCTCTATATCTGTCTTTTTCATTGGGATTGTCGAATTATAGACATTATAACAATTGTAGACAGAATAATCTTATAAAATCAAAATGCATAGATCATTATCTCATTTCCATATTAAAAATGTATACGTAGGTAATGATGTTGCAGATCATATATTTTCTTATTCAGCACATGCAATGCGATTGACCTTAAAAATATATGCAACTGCGTAAAAATTCGAAACGATACAACAATATTAATAATAATTTTAATAATACCTATCACTTAGTTGGAAAATTATTAAGAAGGTAAATGGCGTATATCTGCACTAATAATGAATACCAGAAAAATTATATTTTTGTATAAAATTAGAGCTCGGGATTGTCTATGACTGCATTATTTTTTTTTCACATAATGATATTACTGAGTGTGTCTAGTGCTTGAATTGGGAAAAACTAAGTGGAGGAACTCGATTAACTGCTTAAAACAACGTTCTGAGAATAAAAGTATTTTAAACAATCTCGTACTCTCATAATTTGACACTACACACAATATTTATTATAAAAATTTAAATCAATTAATGTCACTTATTTTACTTAAATGCATTAACATTGAAAAACACTTACCTATATTATAATATTGAGTATTAACTATTGTAATTTTTTTTTCTTATTTTTTTTTCTTCTATTACCTATAACCTTGCAAAAAAAAAAAAAAAAAATAGTAAGCTATACAATATTTTCAAAAATAAACAAAGTACCAATAAAAACGAACTCATTGTAATATTTGTTGCATATTTTTTAATAATTGTATTTAATAATTATAGTTTATTATTTAAAAAAACACATAATTCATGTCATGACATCATTATAGTGATTAATAAAATAATAAAAAAATAAGATGTCTTGTTGTAATGCCTAACATATACAAAAGAATAACTAATCACGTGATTAGCCAACACCAGGTTAAGAATTTAATAATGTTCATGGATATTCTTGAGTTCTATTCTTTAACCATTCAGAATTAATAAATATTTGTCATTGTCAAGTTTATACATTGCACCTACTATAATATGTATGATGTGTATAAATATAAGCTTGTTTAGCTGTATATTGTATATTTTTTTACGCATTTCACTATTTCCTATGAAAAAAGGAAGTAAGTAGAGAGACAGAGAATTATAAAAAGAAAACGAGTCCTCTTACATCCCAATCACCCTAAACAAGCACTGAGTACGACACAATGATTTCGATTCACAAAGTTTAGATTTCAAATTCACAAATTCATTTTGCATATAATTACACATTCATCAATTTTAAGCATTTATAACATTTGTACATATTGATTTTTCTCATTTCAATCGAACGAAGGTTTAAAGGGTAAACAAATTAAGATATTAAGCATACTTGACTTAATAGGAAATTTTATTATTTTAATCTTAATAAACTGGCCTGTAATATTATTTTGTAATTTACGTAATTATTAATGTTTTAGTATATTTCTATTGCATCATAAATTTTACTTATTCCTATTTATTTTAACGTTTACCAAATGGGTCCAACGTAAAATAAATAAATACAATGTTGATTAACATAAACATTTATGTCTACAAGTTCCTTTTCTATCGTTGTAATTTATTCAATCGATCGATTAGGCCGGAAATTAGTGAATAGGATAAAAGTTGTGTCTGTTTATTTTTTTCATAATTATTCTTGAAAAATTTAAATATCAAACACATATTTTAGGACTAAGTCATTGATTTTAGATTCTGAGCGAAATGAAGAAGCTAGTGTTTTTACAATGATGTTTATTTCTTTTTTTTTTTCTGTGTACACTGTACAACTTTTCGTATAGAAATACTTGTTTAAAAGTTTCGATCAATAACTTTTTGAAACCGGATTTGCCTCTAGATTGTACTTTAAAGAGATTATTTTTTGAATTTCTCTATTCTTCAATTTTTTTTTTTGGAAAAAACTACCCAAAATTTGACAAAACGACTCGGAAACCATCATTTTTTGATCCGAATTTTATGAAAATTTAAACCTAGATAGAAAATCATATAAAAAAAATTTTGGCGCAAGAAAATTTTGAAAATGTAAAAAAAAAATGTTGGACATTTTCTAACATTTTTTTTTCTCATTTATTTTTTATATTTTTAACTTCCTTCGTTCAGAATCGTTTTATTGGAGAAATGATTTATCGTTTCTTTAAAATTCAATACGCCCGTCAAGAGAATACCACCCGTCGTGCGAAGTACACCCATCGAGCGAAGTATGTCCGGCTTTTTTTTTTCTTATGTGAATAGTGAATACTTATAAAAAATATTATTTTCATAATAATAATATATTTTCAAATATTTACTATACAAATTGTAAATACACACTGACACACACACACACACTTTTGAACAATTATTTCTGTACGAAACGTGTACACCTAAATAATAAAAATCATTGTAAAAAAACAGCAACTTATTCTCTCCACTCAGAATCTAAAATTATTTCATAATATTGGTCTATTTGTATGATTTTCTCGTCGTTTATCGCAAATTTAAAAATAACTAAAGACCGATGATAGTAAAAACAAAATGTGAGTACATTTTTATATTTTTTGAAAAATTATTATTATTATAATTGTTATAAAATTGTAATATTTATATAATTATAAATACATTTTTACAATAATCTATTATGTATATTACTATTATTATTATAAAATAAAAAAAGCCAATAAAAAATTAATTTTCTTATCCCCTCCTTTGAGAAAATCCTAAATACGCCACTGAACGAAAATCATTATTTACCCACTTAAATTTCACGATGGTTTTTTTTCTCTTGTAGTTTTGAATAAGAATAAAATAGTCTTTATTTGGAAACTGTGCATTTTATTTATTTTCATATGAGTATGAAAGTTTGAAAGTTTATAACCTTAAACGTTTCTAAACCATTTGTATCTGGATGTTTCTTTAGGATATTTTGTTTATATTTATGCACAATAGTAATATTTTCGTGCTACCCTGCTGAAAAGTGTATAGTGTTGGGTATGGGTTATCGTGCGGTCATTTTAATGAGTAAAGAATCTATTAAAAAGTGACATATATTTTTCATGGGTTTTAGATCAACGCGTACCTATATAGGCTATAACCGTTAATCGTTATTTTTCATATCTTTTATTACTCCGTAAAAAAATAACATTTATTATCGATTTGATTTGAAAAACATAAAATACGTTGAAATATGATTCCAAGAATTGAAAACGAATTGAAATTTATTATACGTTAAACGATAATAATAAAAAATAACTATAGGCACTCAGAAATAATATAGAAAAAGTCGCACCCTAAAAATGTATTGATCTACTCCGCCGCGTCGCGTTGTGCTGGTGTTCTCATAAATTTATGCATGTTGGGCTTTTGGTGTTGGTATTTTTGAAACGAAAAGACCGTCAGAACCAGAGTAAAGACAAATCACATTTTATTTGTTTAATTAAAATGTATCTAAATAAATTAAACCAGCGTAGTAAAATCAGTATTCGAGTAATGAATGCATTTTAAATAAAATATTTAACGCATTATCTAAATTGGTACTTCTTAAAATAAAATGTTTGAGTTAAACTTAAATAATTTCCAAAAGTATTGTAGGCAATTTTCAGGAACTGAATAGAAAAATTACTTCAAGTAGAGTAAAATTTTTTATTTCAATTTATAATTTGTTTATTACTCTTTGAACACATTGTCTACATAAGTCCAACCTTGTTAATGGCATGCCATGAAATTGATGAAACCTTCAGCATGGCATTAAGATATAAATAGATTTAATGAAAAATTATACTATGATTAATTATATTTTATTCATTTCAATAATACGGTGAAAACGTATGGGTGTTTTTCTTTTACAGTGATGTGTACTATCATTAAATAGTATAATTATAACGCATGATAAAGATACAGAATAAACTAAAAATGGGAGATTAAAATAAGTATTTGATCATCTATGATTCAACATATAAAAAAAAAAAAAACAAAAAAAATACTAATTGAAAATGTTTTTTAATTACAACAAATACAAAATGTAGGCTTAAAAGTATTTCAATACTCATACTAATTTTTTGAATATTTTTACTATTTTTATTCGAATATCGCACATCACTTTTTATTTTAGATTCTGAATGAAGTGAAGAAGCTAGTGTTTTTACAATGATGTTTATTTATTTCTTTTTTTTCTTTTTCTTTTTCTTTTTTCTTTTTTTTTTTTTTTCTATGTACAACTTTTGGTATAGAAATACTTGTCCAAAAGTTTCGATCAATAACTTTTTGAAACTCGATTCGCCTCTAGATTGTACTTTAGAGAGGTAATTTTTTGAATTTCTCAATTCTTCAATGTTTTTTTTGGAAAAAACTACCCAAAATTTGACAAAAACGACTCGAAAACCATCATTTTTTGATCAGAATTTTATGAAAATTTAAACATAGAT
>JAIPRM010006197.1:0-19108 GCA_025469315.1 Stegophylla sp. TES_Ste_2020 | reverse complement strand
CCGAGTGGTTTTTATAAAATTTTGGGTAGTTTTTTCCCAAAAAAAAAAAAAAAAAAAAAAATTGAAGTATTGAGAAATTTAAAAAATTACCTCTCTAAAGTACAATTTAGAGGCAAATCTGGTTTCAAAAAGTTATTGATCGAAACTTTTGGACAAACTTCCATACAAAAAGTTGTATACAGAAAAAAAAAATGAAAAAATAAACATCATTGTAAAAACACTAGCATTTTCACTTCGTTTAGAATCTAAAAAAACGGACACGATCCTCGCGATTTCGACGGAGAAATATATATATATTATAGATTTATTTTAATTTTCTTCCTGGTTCGAGTGCAAACAAAAACTCCTACATTATGTATTTTCGATATTTATCTTTTTCGAATACCGAGAATGCGCGCGATGTTATTTTGTTTGCATTTGGTGTATATTAAGTATATATACATTATTTGCAAACGCGACGACGGGCGAAAAACTAATTTCTTCATCAAAATTCAAAAACCATCGACCGACGTACGCGTTTAATTCAATTTGATTTAACGACAATTTTTTTTTTTTTTTTTTTTTTTTTTCATATATTTGACGTGCAATAACTTTTTTTTTTTTACCAAGTCAAACGTTCGTGTATTATTAAGTATTTACCTTGCGTTTACTTGCGTAACTAGTTACAGTTGGTACTACTACAACGCCGCCGCCCGAGTGCGTGTATAAATAATAATAATTACCCGCCGCCGCCGTCGATGTTTACACCCGATTTTAATTAACGTACTCGTTCGCCGCCGCCGCCGATCGTCGGTCAGGAAAACGTATATAATACGGTTTAATCGGATGATTTCTCTTTTATGCACTCTGTATGCAGCAGCAGTACGGATTGTGCGGCGGGGAAAAATTATTCGTCGACGAAAACTAGTCTTCTAACCGAAAATAAAAAATATAATCTTATAACCGTCATCTCGCTTCCGATGATTTTTACAGCGTCCATCGAAACCGGTCGTAATTACAAAAACCGAACTAATCATTATATTCTCCAGCGTACTTCATTTATTTTTTATTTTTTTATTGAGCATTTTTATCGTATTCGTTTATTTTATATTCTGAACGGAGTGAAGAAGCTAATGTTTTTACAATGACGTTTATTTTTATTTTTATTTTTTTTCTGTGTACAATTTTTTGTATTGAAATACTTGTCCATAAGTTTCGATCAATAACTTTTTGAAACCGGATTTGCCTCTAGATTGTACTTTAGAGAGGGCATTTTTTGAATTTCTCAATTCTTCAATTTTTTTTTTTGAAAAAAACTACCAAAATTTGAAAAAAACTACTCGGAAAACATCATTTTTTGATCCGAATTTTATGAAAATTTAAACAGATAGAAAATAATATAAAAAAGATTTTGGCGTAAGAAAATTTTGAAAATGTGAAAAAAAAATTTTGGAAATTTTTCTAACATTTTTTTTCTCATTTTTTTTTATATTATTAACTTCCTTCGTTCAGAATCGTTTTATTGAAGAAATGATTTATCGTTTCTTTAAAATTAAATACACCCGTCAAGAGAATCACACCCGTCGTGCAAAAGATGTCCGGCTCTTTTTGATTACGTTATTACCGATCTCTGTTAGGTAGTCAAAATTTATTAACGATAACAATTATTAAGTACAGACGTATTTTAGATTTTGAGTGAAGTGAAGAAGCTAGTGTTTTAACATTAACGGTTTTAGTTATTTATTTATTTTTCTCGAAATTTCGAAAAAACTACACAAAATTTTACAAAAGCGCCACTAAAACTATCTTTTTTCAATCGAAACTTTTGGAAAATTTAAGTATAGATAGACAATAATGTGAGAAATGTTTTGGCTCAAGAAAATGTTTAATATAATATTATGTATATATTTTTTTTTTTTGTTCTCAGTTAACAATGGAATATACAACGGGCTGAGCAAAAATCACATTTTTTCGCAATAACAATAAACTTTATTATTTTTAAGTTAAATAATTGTCTTGAATAAACTGAAGTTCTGCTCGGAATAATTTTATTGAAAAAATAATTTATCGTTTCTTTAAAATTAAATACAAACACCAAGAGAAACCAAATAATTCGAGAATACCCACGATGTAAAAAAATATCCGGCTCATTAAAATTATTTTTCTCTGTGTTCAAACGTATCTTAACACTTTGAAGGACATTTTCGTCTCGTTTATTTTCCAATGCGTCTGAAAACACTTTCAGTGAAATTCTGAAATATTTCTAGACCAATAATGCGATCGACACTCAAAAATCCAATTAAGTTTGAGCCCTAATCATCGTCAAGTCATAAAAAAGATGCATGGCTGTGGGGTATTCGTTGCAAAAAGATTTCGGAATAGACAATATTTGTCGAGAGAAATATATGTCTGAAAGAAGTCCCATAGGGCATAGCACTCTTTCCTTGGGCATACGCACACGGCTATAAATATTCTTTCGGAAGACGGTTGTCCTCGTAGTGGACGCAATTTTAGCGGTGATCGCAACAGACACATGATGTGACCAAACATAAACTACGATTCCGGGGGACGGTTTTACCCCTTAAAACGGACGTGATAGATTTAATATTCCCCTGTAGAGTATACAGATCATACAGGGTGTTTCAATACGATTTGACGAATGCAATAACTTTTGTCCTACTAATTATTTTCAACTTGAATAGAAAAAAAATATATTACTACTGCAACAACAACATTTTTTTTTTCAGGACGCAAATTTTCAAATATCTAATTTTATGCTACAGTTTTAGAAAACATTCAAAGTAACTATTTTTTAAGACTGACTGAAAAGAAAATGTTGGTGATAAAATGTTTTATTAATGTTTGGTCATTTATTCTTAATGGTTTTTTAAACTCTTTGAAAATGTAAATTAATTATCACACAATCATTCAAGATTCAACATTATAAACAACAGAAATTCATATTTTCAAAAAGTTGAGAAAAATCATTATAAATAAATAAAGATAATATAAGAATAAAAAATTTTCCTAAAAATCAGGTTTACAAAATGGCTATTTTGAATTTTTTTTTTAAATGTAGTATATTATGTACAATTTGAAATTTGAAAATTTGGGTGCTAAAAAAAAATTGTACGTTATTACTGTAACGCAATGCTGTAGTAAAAGATAAAAATGATTAATAGAACAAAAATTATTACATTTGTCAAATCATATTAAAAATATTTTATATTGGCTACTGGTTTTGTAACGGTGAAGAGATTTTTTATGCAAATCATTGTAATAGTAGGTTAGCACTCCTGATACTACACGATTAATATAATTATAATATATTACTACCGACTATTCCTATTGTGAACATTAAGCATGATTTTTTTACTAAAGTAACTAATTGTTTTGGCTTATTCTCTTTTATTAAATTAAATTTAAGACTTTATTGAGGACTAGAATGACTACTCAACATCGGTAATATGGTTTGGTTTTACTCAACATAACACCGTAAGAGAAATCTGTGGACGCAATTATTGAACATTTTCCAAGTAGCAAAAATAGAAATTTAGATTTTGTAATTTAAAATTGTTAAGTATAAAAATGTTCTTTTCATACATAATTTATGAGCATAAATACGTACCTATTAATGACAATGTAGTTTTCTCGTGTTTTCGATGACACATATATTATGTCTAATAAATAACATCGTAAATATAAAAAATTGCTTTCAAAATAAATGACTTCATAATATAGAACGTTTTATATAACACTTAAGAGTAGAGATGGGGTACTAATGACCTAAAAATCTCTCAAAAATGACCTTAAATCTCAATTTTACAATAACAAAAATGATTGAAAATATACAGAAATTAATATAATGTAAGAATCTTATATAATATGTATATAAATTAGATAAAAAATATGAAAATGACGTACTTCTCACTAAGGGTATTCTTTGCACCTCGGGTGGGATACTCTTGGCGGGTGTGTTGAATTTTAAAGAAAAGATAAATTTTTTCTTCAATGAAACTATTCTAAACGGAGCTTCATTTAATATACGGTAATAGTAATTGTCAATATGTTTAACAATTGTTATTTAATAACAGAATAATCCACGTCCAATTTATTCATATTCGTGAAAATTATCAGATTTGTGTTCGTAATAACATAATTAGTATTAATGTTTATCATCTCACCTCTGGTTAATAATGGTTGAAAAAAGTAAAAAAAAAATGTAGTTTACGTGTAAGGTTTGAATCCGACCATTTTGACAGTACCACTAGACTACAAGAATAGTATTGAAAACAGTTGAAATAGTAAGTATTTAATAAAATACCCGAAAATATTGAATTTTCAAAATGGAATAATTAGAAAAATATTGATGCTCGTGGATTTTAATTCTCACCATCGTACATCAATTTGTACGTCACAAGTACCACCTGAGTGTGATTTTTGATTTACAAAGATACTGATCAATATTTTTGGGCAAGTATTTCTATACAAAAAAGTGTTTCCAGAATCTAGAATCGCTTCGCTCAGAATCTAAATTGCGTTTAAATTTTAAATCGAATTAAAATGTCGTATTTTAAAATAATGTATTCATAATAGATGAAATTAGTAGCTTGGTTAGTGTTTAGTATAGAACTTTTAAGAATCTTATAATTACAATTAAAATATGAATTTATAATAAATTCAAAATAATATCTCTAATAATAATAATAAGACTTAAATATGCTTATACGTCTCTACTGGAGCATAGCCGGGGAGGGTTTGAAAAAATTTCGCCACCGAATACAGAACATGTTCGACTTTCGAGCTTTTAATGAGATCATTGACATCGTGGTATCTGCAACCCACCGACCACCTCGGTTACCCCCAGCTGTACGTCCATGTTACGGCGCTGTACGATTAAGGTCTGCCCGTTTTCTTCGCGAGTTCGACTGCACGTGACATGCGGTTTGGGGTACGAATGAAAATCGATTTCAACTGCTGTTTCGTTTACGGTTATGCGTTTGGAATGTTCGTACGACTTGTCCACAAGATGTACCCCGAAAATATTCCCATTCATAACGCGTTCATTGAACCGATTTCACGTATACGATTCAAAACATCAAAACGAAATTCATTTATTATAATGATTAATGGGGGGCAGTGGTAAATTGTGCCGAAAAATTTTGGCTACCTGAAATATGAGTTTCAAAACTGCGCCTGTACACATTATATTATTTTACATGAAATAAATGTCAAATACGTGATATCAATAGTTTATCTTAGATCATTCTATGTTTATTCATCTCTCTTGTGTTTACAACATAAGTAATTTTCCAGTTTGATTTTATAATTATCGTGTTAAGTCGGTCAAATTATTCACTCACTAAATTTGTACAGATTTTATAAACTCTTCGATTTTGCTTCTAAATTATTTTAATGAATCTTTGGTGCATCACACTTGTCTTGTTAATTCACAAATCGACAAAGTAGACATGATGTACGTGATTTATTTTATTTATTTTTTTTATTGACACAGTATATACAGTGTAATAAATTACAGTCTTTCCTAGAATTTTGCATACCCTGTGGACATTTCGGTACTCACAATTCCATATTTTTGTACACTAATTACTAAGAAGTAATTTTTTAGTTTTATAAATTTTTAATAAGTAATAATAAAACAAAATTGGAAACTGCAGAAAATCTGTGTACATTTCATGGATTTATAACTATTGTTAACACAGGCAATTTGGCAATTTTAGCTCCATCCAAAATATATGACCAAAGCTATACTTACATCATACATTTCAAACGAAATTCTACTCATGTTTTAGATATCAAAACTATTCGGCGCATTTTATTACTGATTTTTTTGGATCCAAAAACTATATTTATTACTCGTGCTTTTGTTAATCCAATACTGATCGGCGCAATTTACCGTCGTCAGCAATAATTTTGTTTACCTACTGTTTTACATTCGAAATTTTTTAGTTTTCTTGAATAAAACCACCACTTTTAATTTGATATTCTGTAATACATTCTTTAATAAAATGTTTTTGAAATGTCACCATTATAATATTATGTCATTAATTATTTAAAGTTTAAAGTAACTGAGCGGAGAGCAAGAGGTACTTCGCGAAAATATACTGTCGTCTCGATTTTAATCCTGTTTAATGCCAAATGCGTAAATTTAAATTAATTTTTATGTGACATTTAAAGCTCATCAAGTAACAAACAATACATATTTAAGGATACAAATTGTTATTTTCACCTGATTAGTTTTTAATTTTTTGAATTTAGTACACACAATGTTTTAACGATGCAGTTTATGAGCACTTGAATGATTTTAAAATCGAAGGAATCGGTATTTCGATAAAAGACCACTTCTCTCCTCACCCTAAAAATAAAATAAAAATATTTTCCTGGTTACGTCACCGGGACCGACGCGGCGGTGAATTTCTACCCTCGGTGAATTGTTCGCCGTGAATTGTCCGGATGCCACGGCACGTTATCTATCGAGTTTACGGCCATTTTAACAGGGAGAGAAATGCGTTAAAACGAACCTTTTCAATCGTCAAATACTTTCACACTCATAAATGTATAATAATAATATGCGTTTTTTTTTTCTTTAATGACGTACAAAGGCCCTTGTGTCACGGCACGAAGAAATCGTTTCACGATTAGTATTGACCCGCAAACGGTTCGAAATAATATTTTCAGTAAATCGCAGGGCCACGGAGAGATAATTCAGGTCCATGGGTAGTGGCCAATGGGCTCCCCTTTTGCCCCTTATTTTACATACATATTCGATACTTTCGATTAAAAATCAAAACATAACATTATCTAAAATAATATTTTTATTTGTCTGTAAAAGTATAAAACATTAATGTACATTATATTTAATATTTACAAAATATGTGTTCTTCTCGCTTTTACTTTAACTGCCAATTCCTGTTCTGAGAATAAAGTTGCTAGCCCTGAAACTCTAGTTCGCGTTGAACAGGATATCTATTAAAAATTTTCATTCTTGTCAAAACACCGAATGAACGCTTACCCAGTAGCAACAAAAACTGGTAGGGCGCAGAATGCGCGTAGAGCAATGCAAACGTTTTTGGAAAGTCTTTGTAACTTGTTCTCATTGATAACGATGAAGAGTGAGATTTAAAATTTGCTTCGTGTATATATTTTTAAATTGGATAACATCATTTGGCAATTTTATTTAGACCCTTCAGCAGTATATTTTGTTGTAAAATTCCGTAAAACCGCTTTGTTTTTGTTTTTTCGGTAAACAACCCCCTCGCCGTCTCGTCGGGTCCGGGGTAAATCGACAACACAAAAAGTATAAACGGATTAAATCCTCTATATGGATTCCATACGTTCATACGCCTTAGTTGTCGGGGGTCATGAGCATAATGACGCGTGGTCTGTGAAAATGTTAAGTATACACAACTATTAATAATTATTATTTTATCAACCGCCGCCGTAATACGGAAATAATAATAATAATAATAATAATATTATTATGTTCCCGTGGACGTCGTGTGCCGCTCGGATAGGATTGCAGGATATTAGATTTCCTACACGCGATCGTCCGTTTTATAGTGTTAAATATTGTTCCAGTACACCTACATCGTATTTGTTTTAATAGTATTTTTTTTTTTTCCATCAACGTTCAATGTGTTCGAATTCATAATCGTTCGAGACATAGCTTTTCACGTTTTTTAAACGCTGTATAATTAATCAATATATATATAACAAGTAGATAATATAGGCATGTTAAGTATTCGTCGAAATGTATAAAATAACGTGGATTTCTCATTTGATAATTTTTTTTTTTTTTTTTTTATAACCGGTGAACAGTATTTCACGTGATAATAATAACGAGATAATATTGTATTACTTTTTATACAATGCCCGTATTTCTATAATGAATAACGGCCACTTAAGGGGTATAGGCGAACATGAGAGGGAGGAGTGCTCAGGAAGACTTAGTCGCTCAAAATCTTCTCAAAGCCCCCCTCCCACAGATATTTTATAAATTTCTTGAGATTTATGCCATATAGAAGCAGCTAAATCAATAAATGACCGCTAAATAACGAGTGTCTGCCTAGAGGTCGACCTTCCAGAGGTGACTGTTATCGGCTGACACATGGAGTTCATAATTAACATTTTTACAAATTCTGTTTTTTTTTTTTTTTTTAATACGAATAATAACCTATAAAAAATATTATTATAACTTTACATTATTCGTTTAAAATGACGTGTTTTATTTAAATTATGTTTTTAGATTCCGAGAGGAGTGAAGAAGCTAGTATTTTTACAATTATGCTTTTTTTTATTTGTTTTTTTTTTTATGTGTACACATTTTTATATAATGTCTAAAAGTTTTGACTTTTTTAAATCAGATTTTGTTTCAATTAAGTACTTTTAGAACGTCATTTTTTGAAATTCTCAAAATGTTTTCCAAAATTTGGGAAAAATTGCTTAAAATTTGATATAATCTAAATTCGATGAAAGTTAAAATATTTATATATACATAGACAATAATATAAAAATATTTTGGTGAAAGAAAATGTTGAAAGTTTTTTCCTGCGCGTTTTTACTCATAATTTTTTTCCTTTTCTCAGTTAATATAGGATATAAAACTAGCTGAATACACAATATATATTTTTTGTAATATTAATACATTTTTTAATTCTTTTATACAATTTTCAGCATTATTTTATTGAAGAAATTATCTATTGGTTTTTTTTTTTTTTTTTTTAATTTGAATCGCCTACCAAATCCCACTCGAGAAGCGAAGAATACCCATGGTGTGAAGTATGTCTAACTTTATTATGTATGGAACCATTTTTGCATTGTAGTAAAATTCGTTAAAAAGTTATGCCTTGCGTTTTTATAGATAGAACTTTAATCCAATCGGTAATTTAGAAAGTGAATTTTCCTCAATTCTCAATAGACTTTCCAAGCCTAAGAAAAAACAATAACTTTGTGAAAAAACTAAAAAAATATGCTCAAATTAAATTTTAATGAAATCGATTTTATTTACTTAGTCACAACATCAAAGATAAAATCGCCAAGGTAGTCGTATGTTCACTAAATATCAACTATAGTATATACTTGTGTATTAGAAATATCTCGTTTTTTGGAAGTATTTCAAATTAAAATTTTTCGGACGACAGAAAATTTGATATAATCTTAAAAAATGTAATTTGTAAATTACACTATGAAAAAGTCTCGAAAATCGTTATAGACAATTTAATTAATTTTATTAGCGTTTACATTTTATAATCATTACAGAACTGGTTATTTTCACGTAAAATAACAATTTTTTTTTTCAATCGGTACCTTATAAAGGTTTAAATACAATTTTTAATGCGGTAGTCATTTATTTTTAACGAACAGAAATTACAAGCGATTGCATAAAAATAATGGTAGTAAAACAACATATTATCAGTGTAATAAGAAAAAATAATGAAATATAAATTTTATTAAAAACTGTCTTAGATTTTTTGTGAACATAATTTAAATAAACTGGAAAAATATATTTACATATTATACAACATACATGTATAATATGTATAAAATAAGGACCGAAAACGTTGCCTGGAATATTATTAACTTGTTTGTAATTACGGCCGGTTTTGGTTTCTACTAGGACTTGTTCTGTAAGATGGTATTTTTTTTTTTTTTTACTAAAACCGGCATTACTTACAAACTAATTAATAATATCCAGACTACGTTTTTCTTATCGTTTTATGTATAAAAATAATAATTTCACATTTAGACACTTAAAGGCTGTGATAGATAGTTTTTAGTTTAATTTTATAACATACAATACATATTGCTTGTATATATTGTTATAGTATTTTACTAAACACAGTACTATTTTATTTTTCAACTATCAATATATTATATTAATATTCTGTTAATGCGATTCCACATAAAAAATGGAATAAGTGGCCGCATTGCCTAAATTAAGTAGTAATCAAAATCATGAAATACAATGACGTAGTGTTTTCGAATGATTTGTTCTTTTACCGTTACAAAAGCACCCTTTCAGGATAACCGATTTCAATACCGAACGACATAAAATCTTTTCTTAGAATGGACTCATATCAAGGGTGGACCCAGCATAAGTTTACGGCTAGGGGAATAAGGGTATATTTTGTGGGCTTACAAAATTGTTTTCTGTTTTAGCCCGTCTTTATAATGTTGACTTTGATTGTGTCTGTGGCATTTAAATGAATAACTCACATCTGTATTTATTTAACTTTAAAAATAAGTATGAAAATTGATATTTTATCCATCAACACGCTGATGAAATCTTTAAAAATGTTTGATTTTATTTTCAATTTATAAAATAAAGCCTAATTCTTTCTTTTTCTTTATCGACATTCAATCATTCACTGTATTTACGCCAATATCTTCGCTTTCTTAAGTGGTGAAATAAATCTGTAATCATTATTTTATTTGTGTATTCTAAGAGATTACAAGTGGATAGAAGAAAAATGGTTTATTTATTATATTTGTAGCTAGAATCGTTATTGAAATTAAGTCCGTACATGAATACGGTTGGACGGATTTTAATTTTGTAAAACGGATTTTGATTTATTAACAAATAATATTTGATTTAAAGTGATTTTAAATATCTATATTTTCAGCTGTTTGATTAAAAATATTGTATTTGTTTATTTATAATTTTTTATAATCAATCTTAAAATTTTCAGAACATTCAAATTCGCCTTTGTTGTTAAAATTCTAATAAACTTTACCATCGATCAAACTCTGTTTTCAAAATTAACACCCGTCAATCCAAATTCGTACAGTTTTGTCTGGCTTTTCAGTATAAACACTATTTTTATTTTTTTCCACGAACGAATCATCTTGTGAATATTAACAGAAAAAAAAAAAAATCAATCGTTCGATTCCAAGGGCGAAACACGTGTGTCGTAGCAGAATGAGAGGTGATTAGACCGATATTGTGAAGACAAATCTAAAATTATCATGAATTCTGGATGTGTATTATAATTTATATTCGTGAACAAGATGTAATATAATAAGATAATTTCTGTATTGTGCTGTTCCTAAAATTTCTCAGTGGGACTACGTCATCGGGTGGATTTAGAATATTGAATATAGTTGTGTTGACTTTCGGACAAGGCCAGTGACATAGATCTCATTTATTTTTGAAAGTACTTAAGCTCTTTATATTTTGATTTTCTCATATTGATAGTTGAAATTTCTTAATGCAATGTTGTCTTAATAAATGTAACATCAAAATAATATATTGATAGTATTAAATAATTTTTTGGAGTAATGAGAGTAACCCTGAATCCGCCCTTAGCCCAAATGATCTTTTTTGTATGAAAACTGCACCTGAATATAATTTTGTTCCATAAGGGTATATGTGAACTGTGTCTCGATTATAATCTACTTCAAAAAGGTCATATTATGTAAATCAAAATTACGTTTTTATTATATAGATATTACATACACATGATTATAAACAGTGCCCGAATTGATATTTTGTAAAAATACCAAAACGGTATCGAATGACTATTGATAGTTATATCAGTAATAACTTATCATTACATGCGGCATCGGTCTGCTTAGTACTATTGAGTAAAAATTAGCTAGTAAGTGACTATGTTGTGAATTAAATTGATCAAATAGTCAGTGAAGTGACGAAAGTCAAACGTGTTAAAGCACGAAAAAAATAGTTATTTAAAATTTTTAAATTTCGTGAAATTAATCGGCCTCTCAGTTCGGATAAGGTTAAGTGGCACAGTCAAAATTTGCAAAGTATTTTACACGAGTAACTTTTATTCAACTTATCAAAATATTTTTATAGGAAAATGAAAAGAAATTAAAATACAAACATAGTACCGTTAAATTAAATAGTAAAATTTAACCTTTTAAATATCAAAATTCTAAAGCTAAAAAAAAAAAAATATGTGAATAATTAGAAAGTTTAATTAATATGGTTTTCGTAATACACTAAATGACCAATATGTATCAATAATATGTTATAATTAATCCTAACATTGGGCCTATAATGTTTTTTAGATTGTGAACGAAGTGAAAAAGTTAGTGTTTTTATAATGATGTTTATTTTTTTTTTATGTTTTTTTTTTTTTACTGTGAACACTTTTTTGTATGAATCTACTGGTCCAAAAGTCTCAATCACCAACTTTTTGAAACCAGATTTTCCTACTTTAGAAGGGTCATTTTTTGAATTTCTTAATTATTCATTTTTTTTTTTTTTTTTGAAAAAACTACCCAAAATTTGACAAAAATGACTCGGTAACCATAATTCTTTGATCCAAACTTTATGAAAATGTAAACATAGATAGACAATAACATGAGAAACATTTTGGCACAAGAAAATTTTGCACATTTTTCTAATTTTTTGCCTCATTTACTTTTTTTTTTCTTTATATATTAGAAAAAGAAAGTAAAGTAAAGGCAAGAAAGCCGGACATACTTTGCACTTCGGATATTCTTCGCTCTTCGAGTCAGATACTCTTGGTAAGTGTATTGAAAATGACGACCATCATTGATCTTTATATTATTAACTTCTTTCGTTCAGAATCGTCTTATTGAAGAAATGATTTATCGTTTCTTTAAAATTCTACAAACCCACCATGAGTATCTGACCCGAGGAGCGGAGAATATCTGTGGTGCGAAGTATGTCCTGCTTTCTTGCCTTAACTTTACACTTTACTTTATTTTTTAAATTTTATGGTTGTGACGAACAAAATATAAATAAATTAGAGACTATTTTGTAAGTTTATAATTTTGTTTAAATAATGATTTTGCAACATTATTAATTTTTAAAATTTAAATTGGGTCTACGTGTCACCTTTTCAAACTGGATAAAAACGGATGCAGTTAACATATGTGATTTTATATTTACCTGTAACTTGGACGCAGTTTACATTGTCACCACTCCCCAACTAGGCGATTATTATTATTATTATTATTATTATTAGCATAGCATTATTGCATGTCGTTTGTCTTGAGTACAAAAAATTAACATTAAGATAAATAGCTGTTACACTTTGAGTCATAATACTTGTAAAACGTTAACTGCACTAATTTGTGTGGCGTGTAAAATTCGAAATCATAATTATTATATCATTTGATATATTTTTGTTCGTAACGAAATTTTATTTTTATTTTTAATTCTTTAGTTAAGATTATTTATTGCAGTTTTTATCACGAATAATATAGCTATTACCAAGGGTACCCGCAGGCATTTTTGAAGGAAAGGACAGTAATTTTTTTATGAAACAGTTTTACTATCAAATTCCAACAAAATTAAATTAATTATTTATGGTTATATAATTTCTACTCACTTAATTATTATGTCAGTGTTGATGCATTAAAAAATATTCAACATAATTATAGAAGTTGACAATCCGAAACAATAAAAACCAAGGTTGTTTCTTCACATTCGTCTTTACATCTATATCTGTAATTGGATTTTTTTGAAACAAGACACCTTACTCAATACGTACTAACTCTTACGTACTATTATTAATGGGTTTTATAGTTTTATGAAGTTTTCCAGAATTTTAAAACTGAACTTTCAAGTCAAAAAATTTTATGCGGTCTTGAGAAATTTAATAAAATAAAAATTGTGTCTTTACTTTTATATATTAAGTTCATTTTTAACACATTATTCAATAATAGAGTATATCTATTATATATATATATATTTTTTTTTTAAAAACAAAATAAAAAAAAACAAATGTTTATTAATTGTTTGAAAACATTTTCAGAATATGGAAACACCCGAAGAACGAAGAATACTCGTGGCGCGAAGTATGTCCGGTTTACTTGTCTATGCTTTATTTTACAACGGCTTTGATAAAATGATCTTTTTGTGTTTTGAATAGAATTTTAAGACCAGAAATAAAAGGAATAAAAAATAGAGAATTGATGTATGATGATAAGTATTGGAGGACCTACCTACGAATTTTTAAAGAATGTGTTATACTTGTATACGATGGAGAAAATTCACCGAATTAGATTACCTAAAAAAAAAATAAAAATATTGTCTACTATGGCTTTTATCCGTAGCTTCACGTGTAAAATAAAAAACAGAAATAATGGAGTTTTTGTCAATAGTGTAAAACAACATAGCGTTTGTATGTTATTATACACAATGTTGTATGTCAAGCATTAGGTTAAAATAAACAACAGAAAAGATGAATATATATAATTTATGTATGTAACAAAATATACACTATATTTTGGCGTATAAAAAAAATGAACGTTAGTATTTAATAATATTTAACCCCTTGTCACTCACCGTCATAAATATTTCCTTATCTTGTTAGATTATCTAATCTAATTTATTATAAAATTGATAAAAAAAAATATAATTATTTATATTCATATTTTCTGAAAAAAAAAATCAGATGCTCTAACTGTGGTATATTATGAATAATTAATATCGATATAGTTCATTCAAATTACTATTGTGCTTATATTTTAAATTAAGAAAATAATTAAAAACTTATACAAGAATCAAAATAAATTGCGAATTATACTATTACTTTGGAAACATGTTCCGAAAATCAAATAAAAATGAATTCAAGCATTTATTTGTCTAATATTTTGTTTTTTTTTACCCACCCTGAAACATGATTTACCTGAGTATATTGAAAATAATATGCACTGAAATTACAAAATATTTTCGAATTAGGTAGTTATTTTCATTATAATATGGGAATGGTACGCACTACGCAGATTAGGTACTTAATAATTTAGTACGTACTACCATAACATTGAATTTTATTATAAAATATTAAAATCGATGCCACTAACTACTGATTACGATTTATACATACCTAACACATTTTTCATGTTAAATTAAAATTGCTTGGTATATAATTTTTAGGTTGGTATTTTAATATTCATAATTTAATTATCGAGGAAAATCGATTAAAAATTTTTGGTAAGATTAGGAGGTAAGATTTTTGGTAAGATTATGATCCCAGTATCCCCTCTTTGAAGCCGCGCCTGAAAAATAGTCTGTCACTCTCAGGGTTGTAAACAATGTCTATGTAAAAAATTACGTCAAACCTTTGATCCATTTCTGCGTGAAAGAAGAACAATCACACTTTCACATTTATAAAATTTAGTAGCTAGTTTACTCGGCTTCAATCGGGAGGTTATCGACTATTTTATATAAAAAACATTAGGTTCAAAAAACTATTTATATTGTACATGTTTTTACTTATTAATTTATATAATGTCTCTTTGTACATGTTTTTATGAAGGTTATATAATACATCTTTGTAAACTATAATCTTTTTTTCTTTATTAGGGCGTATACACGGGTTTTTTGCCGAGCTACTAATTAGAGAAGCTATACATTTATTTATTTTAGTTAATAGGTAATTAATTCTTCATTAACTTAATCTGAATAAATTTATGTCTAAACCTGCTCTGTGACGTCTTCTTTAATTACAAAAAAACTGCTTGACAATTGAATAAATAGTTTTGAAACCAACCCGTTACAAACATTTCTACTCTTTTGCTTGTTTTAGGTTTTATAAATATAGATTATGTATTGGATTAATTTAAAGTAAAAAATATTTTTGCCAAGCTGATGAAACCAAATACCTCCTTGCACCACTGAAATGTTTAAATACTATACTCTCGAACAAAGTGCCAGAGAAAAACACTTTATGTCATACATTAGTGAGTTTTTATAGTGGAGCGGAGATGCTAGTATTTTTACAATGATGTTTACTTTTTATTTTTTTATATGCACATGTTTTCGTATAGAAATACTTTTTCAAAAATTTCGAATAGCGACTACTAGAATCGAAAATAGTCTCTAAATGGAACTTTTAAGAGGTCATTTTTCGAAATTCTTAATAGTTTTGTCAAAATTTGGGAAAACTTCCCAATATTTGACGAAAAAAGACTCGGAAACTATCTTTTTAAATCCAAATTTTATAAATATTTAAATACAGTGGGTGGAAAATAATATGAGAAATATTTTGGAACATAAAAATTTAGAAAATGTGAAAGAAAAATTTTTGAATATTAAAATAAAATACATTCTTCGCTCCACTCAGAATCTAAAACCTATTATACATAGGAATATAAAAATATAATTAATAAAATTAATAATCACTGGATGATTATTACATTACATATTATATAACAAAATAAAATAAATAAATAAAATAAACTTAGTTATATATACTATATAATATCATTGACTTTATTCTCTCAACCTGAAGGTGATTTTTGAAATCGAAACCGGTCGTTAACGAAAAAAAAATTATAATACTCCAGGCTAAGTTTATTTTATTTTATATATATATATATATATATTTTATCATATAACATATAGTGTAAATAAATACTATATATTAATTTTTATTTTTATTTATTAATTTTATTTTATTTTTATAAGCTTGTATATAATAGGTTTTTTTATTTTATTATTGAGTATTAATCTTTTAACATTTTATTTTGTTTAATTAGTTTAAAAATTATTTTCTAACACTTTTTTTTGTCATCAACATTTTATTTTTATTTCCTCAGTTAACAATGAAATATAAAACCTGTACGTGTAAAAATAAAAATAAATTATTTTCATAACAAACTCAATAATTTTTAAGCAAAACTGTCTTGAATAAACTGAAGCTCAGCTCAAAATCGTTTTATTGAAGAGACGATTTATCGTTTTTTTAAAATTCAATTCACCCACAAGAGCATTATTATACTTCAGGAGTGAAGAATACCCAAAGTGTGAAGTACGTTATTTTTTGTTTAGGTATTTATTTAATTTAAAACGAGTTGTTGTTTATCAATGAAGACTAAGTTACATAACTTCATACTTATTAATTATAATATAAAATAATGTATTATGGTCCAAGGTAATGTGTATACTGTATAGTATTTTTATAATTATAATATTATAGTAAGATAAGATACCTATTCTGGTAAAGATTTAGCCAAATTCTTAGATTAAAAAACAATTATGAGACAAATTTGGCGACACAGCTATATCAAAATTGCATATCTACATGTCTACAGCACTCTGGTTATTATTTATTCGTAAAATATGTCTTCACACATGTGCATAATATGATATACCTAATCCAAGTCTCCGATTTCGTATCGATTATGAAATCACAAGGCAATATGTTATGTTTATTTTAATTTTAGATTCTATGTGGAGCGAAGAAGCTAGTGTTTTAACAATGATATTCATTTTTTTTTTTTTTTCTCTAAACACTTTTTCGTATAGAAATAATTGTTCAAAAGTCTCGACAGCAACTTTTTAAAACCAGATATGCCTCTAGTTGGTACCTTAAAGTGGTCATTTTTGGAATTTTTCAATTTTTTTTTTTTTTGGGGGGGGAGGGTACTACCTAAAATTTAAAAAAAAATCTAGGAAATCATTATTTTTTGATTCAAACTTTATGATAATTTAAACATGGAAAGACAATATTTTGTCTTTTTGAACATATTTTGATGCGAGAAAATGTTGAAAATTTTCAAAAAAAAAGTTTTAAAATTTTTTCTCACTAAATTTGTTCGCTTTTCTTTTTTTATTAGATGAAAAAAAATTTAGTAAAATTAAGTAAAGTATAGACAAGAAAGCCAGACATGCTTCGCACCGCGGGTATTCTCTCGCTGCTTCTCGGGTCAGATACCCTTGGTGGTTGAGTTAAAAGTGACGACTGGTGGTTTTCTTTATATTATTAATACATAAATTATTACAGAATTGCATTATTGAAGTAATGATTTATCGTTTCTTTAAAATTCTACACACACGCCCGTCACGAGTATCTGACCCGAGGAGCGAGGAATACCCCCACCCGTGGTACAAACTATGTCTCGTTTTCTTATCTATACTTCATGTACTGTTTTGCCCATCGTGGTACCGACATTTGGTCCAAACCTCTATCGATATAACATAATATTTCGCCATCCATCCACAGTCGGGAGCGCTGCGGCGTAGGTCAGACCAGGGTTTGAAACGTTAACACGCGCCTCGGTGCCACGTCTCCAAATATACCGTCGACGGCGCAAACGCGCGCCACGTCGCCCCCGCAATCGTCGCAGACCAGCGCCGAAAAGTTTTCGCTTTTTTTCCCCCAGCGTATAGTCGTCGTCGTTGTCGTCGTCGTATTATTATTATTATTATTATTATATTTTACTGCCGAGTCGTCGCTACCCTACTACCACCACCGACCCCATCGACGACTTCACCCCTTCCTACCCTCCGTCGCAACCGTTACGTGATTAATGCGTAGGTTTTTCTTTCGCCCCGACGACACGACGACGCTATACTCTGCACGGGGAGGGAAGTAGATAGGAAACACGATCCGAGAGGAAAATCAGGGTCGGTTAATATTTTTTTATCTTTTTTTGTATCACTGAAAGAAAGGATAAACGTTTGATTTGCATGTTATACTATTGTCTAAGTACAAATTTAATAAACGTAATATAACGAGGGTGGCCCACATGAATATGCTCACGAGCCGCGTGGATAAATAAAATTATGTCAAGAGCCAAAAATGTCTTTTGAATCTATTTTTAGTTAATGTCATTGAAAACGGATGTCCTGCATCAATCGTACTGCAATAATTAGTCATCTAAATATCATTCAAATTTAACTAAACATCATCTTAAAGAATAACTTCGAGCCAATCTCGCATCAACAAAAATCCAGATCTTAAAGGACCATGAAAGGAATAAAAAATTTTTTTTATTATTATTATGAAATCAAATACTGTGTGAAAAAAAAAAATTCCGGTATTTTTAAAAATCTCATCTGACCGTTCCTTCCGCGTGAATTCGGTAGTTAAGTTTTTCACGTGACGTCACTGGTGCGCCGCCGTCGCGTCGCTGTCGTTGTGACCGGTCGGAGTCCATGCCACTCTGCGATCTAAATAAATACGAGTACATATCTTTACTATTTGACATTTTAACATAAGAAATACAAGCATTTGCAAATCGCATTACTGAATTACACACGTCTAGTCATACTCGATTTATATTTACTCACTAGGTAAGAAAAAGTCTTAAATAACATTAATAACTAATGTTTAAATTACCTACCATAAAGACTTTGGAGTTGGATAATAACAGTTATTATAAATAATAT
>JAIPRM010006196.1:0-19108 GCA_025469315.1 Stegophylla sp. TES_Ste_2020 | reverse complement strand
ATTTTTGCATTTTTTTTTTTCTTATATTATTAACTTCCTTCGTTCAGAATCGTTTTACTGAAGAAATGATTTATCGTTTCTTTAAAATTTAATACGCCCGTCAAGAGAATACCACCCGTCGTGCGAAATATGTCCGGCTTTTTTCATTTGAATTTGATTTATATTAAAAATATATATATATATATATTATTATCACTAGATAGTGATTGACACTATGTACTTTTGAATGGCTGGGTGGAGAGCAAAGAAGAAACATTTGAGGATGAGACACTACTTCCTCGCCTTCATAACCGTTACTAGTCCATTCTATCCAAGTGCGTGAAGTAAACCGAGTTCCCAGGCTCATCCATGTTACTGATATGAAGGATGTACCAAGTTCCTTTTCGCCTATCAAAGGTGTGATATGAAGGATGGGCCAAGTTCCTGACGTTACTTAAAGAAAAATATCTTCCTGCAAGAACTTGGCTACTATAAACAACGCATAAAATAAATTGTACCCAAATTTTGTCACATAGTGTAGGTAAGATATGTAGGACGTCTGAGCATGGATAAAATAGCGAGTTAAAAGTTGTATATTACTAGCATTACCAGATCACGTTGAACTAAATCATTGATTATTAAAAAACTCTTGATCATTTACTGCCCCCATCGCCATTCCTTTAAATACGCCATTGTCATATGCAAGCTATCGTAATACAGGGTGGTTCACGGGAATAGGGCCAAAAATAAACGAGTTTTCCTCAACGCTGAATGGGAGTAGGGAGGTCTAGATAACCTTATTAGATTCATCAGATAATGCCGTTTAGTAACCTCTATGAAGCAGTGGAATTTCGATTTCCGTGTATTCAAATGCGACGCATATTATGTAAAAAATAATGAATGTTCCCAAGTCACCACGCTTCATATTTTGGGAATGTGCATTGGCCAGCTAGGTCACCTGACTCGATGGATCGTGACTTTTTCCTTTAGGCACACTTTAAGTCACGTGTTTGTACGCCAAAATGTCATATCTTGGATGAACTTGAGGATGCAGTAAGAATAGAAATTACATACAAATTGATAAAAATTTGCTTTCAGAACGTTCGCTCAAATTTTTCAGACTGAAGTGTTACGTAACACTTCAATCTGAATGTCAATTCAGTGTTCAATCAAAATGAATGTCAATGCTCCGTGTTAACAAAAAAAAAAATTGAATGGCTCTTATTTATGTATAATAAAATATTAATAAAATATCTGTAAGTCTAAAATATACTGATTAATGTCCATATTTTTTTGGCCCTATACCCGTGACCCACCCAGCCTGTACTTGGATGACGTCAGTTACACGTAGTAAAAGAGTTGTACGCGAACTGCGATGAACACTCTTGGGTCAAAGTTAGGTCTACCTGAAAGACCTAAAAAAAATTCAAACCGAGGTATACATAGAAATGTAGAGTAGGTATCAATAAACCGAACAAAAAAAATAAAAACTCTCAAACAAAAAAACAGAGACAAATACATAAAACAAAAATTTACAGATTATGACTAAACTATAACTTAATTTTTTTAAAACGTACAAGTTCATATTATTGTAAAATTTAAATTTTAGAGATTTTTATTACATTTTTAATTTAATTATAGCCAGGTATTTGCATATATATATATATTTACTTTATTTCTATTTTGGTCTAAATAGTAAACACTAATAGCTGACAGTTGAAACAATTTATATTGCTTTTTATTTTATTTAAATCCCGGTTGACATCGATGGATGTCATTGAGTATTGTGGGCTCGTTGCGTGTGAATTGTGAATCAAATTCATTTTGTCTTTTGTCATTTAAAATTACAAAAATACTGAGTTCCAAAGAAAAACTTCGACAGTATCTCAAAGAATTTCTGATATTATTTTTCAGACCTATTGAAAAACCATGTATTGTAATATATTATGCAACCTATCAGTTGTAAAAAATAAGCGATTTAAAATTTCTTGACACATAAGTGCAGCAAAACACTTTAGTAATTTAACAATAAAGAATAAAGTAACACAACATTCGTAAAAGAAGCATTTGATAATCAAAACTCAGAACACTAAGATTTTAAAACTTTTCAAAATTTAATTTTGTATTTTGAGTCTTATATTTTTGTTCAAAATTTTGTTCCACATTTTTGCATATTTTGAACAAACCAAATGCATATTTAAATAATTAACTTTTTTTATTGCATATAAATCATAGACCTAGTCATCACAATGTGAACAGTTCAAAAACATGTAGTGTTTTTGAACCATTCACTCACACAAATCAACATTAGGTCCTAGGTCTAGGACAGTGGCATATTCGGAGGAGGACATTTGGACTAGTATTTCTAAACGAAAAAGTGTTTACAGAAGAATAGTAAACATAATAAAAAAATAAACATAACAAAAACATAAGCTTCTTAGCTTCGCTCAGAATTTAAAATAAAAAATAAGCGCAGTTGTAAAAACACTTGCTTCTTTGCTCAACTTAAAATCTAAAAAACGATAAATCATTTTTTCCAAAAAACGATTCTGTGGGGAGCTTTATTTTATCCAATAAAATTTTACTTAAAAATGATAAGGTTTCATATTATTACAAAAAAAAAAAAAAAATACTTGCAAAAAAACTTTTCAGCATATGTATTTTTCACTCCTTAGGTGACATATTTTTGGTGAATCTATTGAATTTTAAAGAAGCAATAAATCATTTTTTCAATAAAATTGTTCTGAGCAGAGCTAAGATTAATAAATTGGTACTGGTCAGTACCTATGCGATCTATACCCACATGTTTTTAGTCGGGTGTGCTATCTGCCTAGTGTAACAGTCCCATAGGGACAAGAAGGAAAAATAGAACGTAGACAATTTTCGTTATGGGGTGAAGAGGTAAAATTGTTTTTATTGAAATTTGTTTCTTTTTTCACAATAAAGAAAAATACAGAATAAGACTTGATCCAGCATTTATTGACTGGCAGTGTGACAATGGCTGGCATGAACACTGTAGAGCTCCTTTAGACCGTCTCGTAGCTATGATCTGGACAGTCTGGCTGCTATGGTCTGAGACGCCTCGTTATATGCAGTTTTTTTCCTTTCCCCGCTCAGGAAATTGTGTAAAAGAAATCCAGGTTGATAGTGATTTCATCAGTTGTTATTGTGTATCTCTTTGTAATGGCCTTCGCCCATCTAGTTATTGTGGAACATACTCATAGTCATTACACATAGCCACGGTAAACAATATAATGAAAATAATACATAAAAAAATATAACATAAACTATTGCATTGTTACATTAAGTCATACTAGAATGCAAAGAAAAAATAGTTACTTCCGAAAATATATCTAAATATAAATGAGATAAAATTATTGATTTACAATGAAATGATATTTTTTAGATTCTGAGTGAAGCAAAGAAGTGTTTTTAAAACTTTTACAATGACGTTTATTTTTATTATTTTTTTCTATAAACCTTTTTTCGCATGGGAATTCTGGTCTAAAAGTCTCAACTAGTCTCTTTTGGAATCACAATACATAGAAATGGGGCAAATATTGCCGATTAAAGTCCAAGAATGCAAATAGGCAAAATGTAATTCAAAATGTGAAATAATACAAGGGAGCCATCCAGACTGCAAGGGTCGGTTATCTGGAATGTCACGGACTCTGTCACTCTGAGATAATCCTCAGAGTAAGAGCACATTTTCAATGAAATTATAAAACTGTGTAACCATTTCCAATAGAAATCTAAAAGAATTCATGTAGAAACCACTGACAAGGCCAGTCTCTGCCAGGTACTATGACTATTTAAGCATTTCTTATAGGTCCCCTATAATCTGTAACCAAAATTAATGTTTTTTGAGAATATCTTATAATAAATAAAAAAATTGCCAAAATTTTTATGTTCGAGCGACATTCATTTTAAATTTATCAGAGAACACTCAATATTTTTAATTATTTGTTAGAAAAATTTATTTCACGATATTTTGACATATAAACGCTTGTAATTATATTAATTTGCATTAGTTATGGTAAAATTTGTTGCATTTTTAAAATATAAATATGTTTTTAAGAAAAAATATCATTTTTGTTCATTTTTTTTTATAAAAAATAAACTATTAAGCAATCATTTTTTTTAAATTTACAATTACAAAACAATAAACAGAAAATAACCGACTCAGATCTAATGGATTTTATTATTAAATGGTGTATACTAGGTAATAGAAAATATAATGAACAACTGAAGAAAGGTTACAGATCTCCTACTTAAAGAGATGTGTAACTAAAATGATAAAGTTGATATTTTACAAATATTCAAGATTGTATTTTGAAACAATTTCATATAAAAATGTCTTGTTTATAAAATTTTACTAAAATACATTTATAAATAATTTTTAGATTTTTAAATAATAACAAAAAATTAAAATATAAATCAGAGGCCCTCAAGTTTAATTACTTAATTGAAGTGCTCTAATATAGCTGTAATAGCGTTATTATACCTGATTTAATACCAGAAAATGCATAATTGAGTATCTTAGGATTAAAATTTTATTTTTATACATTTAAATATTGTTTAATATTTTACTATTTATATGACAATAAAACAAAAGGAATAATATAAAAAAAATACTAAATACATTAAACATGAAATTAAGTGTATTACATACATTTCAGTGTTTGTATAAACATAATTGTTATTTTAACTTAATACTTTCTTAAAGAGACAATGGTATTATCGATACAATGCACGGTAAGTTCAGGTGTTGTTAAAAAGTACCTCATAAAAATCAACAAAAATACTTCTATACCATAACATTATACAGTCCTTGTTATGGCACATAATACTCTCACTCTTTCTCTCTCATACAGTACATAATAACATTATAATATTATTTTCTTATTTTAAAATTTATACATTTAAATATTATTAATTATTATTATATTTTCTAAGTATACAAATTTCTTTCATCCACATCAAAGTAGAAATTATAAATATATTTTTAAATCATGTAATGAAATTAATGTCATTAGATATTAAATAATAACTGTATAACAATATTTTTAATTTCAAAATTCTATGAGTGAAAACATCATTAGTCAAATAAATTACAAGAATTATACAGAGAGAAAATTACCAGTCACTCATAAAAAAATTCATATATATTATGTACCGATAACACCGAAATTGTTCATGCATTAACAAGCAATGTGACTTAATTTAAATTAACATAACTTAAGATAAGATTTTGTAAAAAATAGAGTGGTTTTAATTAAAATTCCTAACATTAGACAAAGGTCAATGCAAAGTCACTTCACTTTAGCTGGACTTGAACTTTTTTGTTGAATGTTCTTCAACTACATCCACAGCTGATGACTCCACTGCTATTCCTATTTAGTGAGTATCCAATTAATATGGAACAATTTTCAAACAAAATTATACATACGTGATAAAAATTCATGTAATTTTTTCGGTACACATGCTTTTGCTTGTTTTAGCTGTTCTGCAGTACTTGAACCCGTATTGAGTCCTATTTATTTTTACAATGTATTAAAAAATATTACATCATATTTTAAATACTTTATTATAATACTATACCTAATGAAAGGTTCATGTTTTTTAATAAATCCATATCTTCAACAATTTCATAACTGTTACTAAATCCAAATAAGTATTCTTTTCTGTAATAATAAAACATAGATTTATTTATTTAATATTAATAATTATATTAAAAGTCTAACTTGTCTTGAGATATACTGCAATCAATAACAGTTCCAGGATCAGCTTTGATGGCAATGAATGGCAAACTAAGAACTGATGCACTAGAAGGGCGGCCATGTATCTGTTCATATTTTTTATTTTTTTCAACAAGTTGTTTGAATGTTACTTGCTATAAACATAAACAGCATAAGTTTACATTAAACAATACATATACATATATACTGAATACTATTCTTATAGATAACTATAAGGCGATTAGCATTATACAATAATTATTATACGAGTTAATATACAATTAGATACATACTTGAACAATTAGTTCTTGTAAAAATGCTTGTTTTTCATTGAGTCGTGCCATTATATCATCTCGTTCACGAGTCAATGTTGAAGACTCCTGAAATGAAGTCACTGGCAATCCTATCCATTTGATTTCTTTCTTTTCTTTTGATATAATATTCATGGCCATTAATACATTTAAAGCATCATAAACTCGTCTTCTCACATTTTTTTGGTCATACTAAATACAAATAATAATAATATATTTTAATAAGTCATATCTAATAAAACTTCATAAATATAGCTAAAAATTAAACATAATATCCACTTAAGTTTTTTACAGTCTTAACACTCATTAATAGTGTATTATAGTTCTTTCAAAATGATACATAATATATTATTTTACATTAAAAATAGATAATTCAGTATCATGACTTTAACATTTGCCTAATGAACGTTTAATATAAAATACTATCAAAATCAATTTAGTTCAAGTAATACTGGGGGAGAGAGGGGCAATGAAACTGTAATCAGAAACTGTAGTAAAAAAAAATTTTAATTATCTTCCCCTTATTCTATTTTGTCGAGTGAGGATTCAGTACTATGATGGGTCTAATTACAAAAAAGAAAAAAAAGAAAAATCACCAGAATAGAAGCTTATGCCTTCATCCCATCAATACTGAACTTAGCACAGTTTGCAGGATTTAATGATTTTCTTTTTATTAAGAAAGAAGGGAGGAGGAAGGTCCCCTGTTGACAAACTAATAACAAAGGTCGGACATATTTACCGACCCTTTTATTATGACACTATGGATAGTATTAAAATGTAAAGATGAATTATTATAATTATAATTATTATATTTTAATTATAATAATAAATACTTGATAAATATAAATATACGTTTTTATTAGCGAGCCCATATTTTTGTTAAACTGTAGTCCTTAACAATTATTATCATAATGATAACTAAAAAAAGACCTACTTTGTATTTGCTTTGAGTGGGTTTCTCTTGTGGGTGTATTGAATTTTAAAGAAATGATAAATCATTTCTTTAATAATACAATTCTGAACAAAGGAAGTTAATAACATAAAGCATAATTTTTTACTATTTTTTCCTTTTCTTTATATATTAAACAAAAAAAAGTAAAGTATAGACATGAGCTGGACATACTTTGCACCATGGATATTCTTTGCTCTTCGGGTTAAATACTCTTGGTGAGTGCATTGAAAATGAAGACTATTATTGTTCTTTATACTATTAACATTTTTCGTTCAGAATCGTCTTATTGAAAAAATGATTTATCATTTCTTTAAAATTCTACAAGCCCACCAAGAGTATCTAACCCGAGAAGCGAAGAATATCCCTGATGCGAAAAATGTCCAGCTTTTTTTTTATGTACACGTCCAAAAATTTTATGTATATGTCAAATACGACCACCAACTTTTTGAAACCGAATTTATCTCTAGGTAGTATGTTAAGAGAGGAAATTTTTTTAAATTTGCAATTGTTTTCTCAAAATTTGGAAAAACTATGCAAAATTTAATAAAAAAGACTCTGAAACTATCTTTTTTAATCCAAATTTTATGGACATTTTAACATAGATAGACAATAATAAAAGGAATATTGTGGCACAAGAAAATTTTAAAACAGTGAAAAAAACATTTGGATATTTTTACACTTTTGTCTCACCCAATTTTTCTTAATTTTAGTAAGTGTTTTATTTTTATTTTATTTTTTTATTGGTTCAAAAAAAGTAAAGTAAAACAAATATAAGTTAAGTAAAGCAAAGATAAATAAAGTATAAACAAGACGCCGGATATAATTTGCACCATGGGTATTCTCTACGCCTTGTATCTGATGTATCCACCAAAATGTTTTATTAAAAATTGAACATCAAGTTTTTATTGTTTGGGTGGAAGGTGGAGGTAAACCCCCCCCCCTCCATAACTTTCAGTATGCAAATCATTAAACTTTAAAACAAGAAAATGGATCCAAACTATCAAGAACAACCATCTACTAACAGCGGACTATTTTTAAAGTAAAATTAAATTTTTCTTTTACTGTTGTCTCAATTTGTAGTTTTTATAATATTTATACTTACAAGATTCTTGTATGAAAAATACAAAGAAATCAGGTTAAAATGTTATAAATAACTTGCTCCAGAGATAATAACTTGGTACAGAAAAAGATAAAATTATATTATAATATTAATAATTTATATTATAATATTTTATATTACCCATATATTCAACATTTATATAAACATATTTATTTAATTATAATACAATTATATTATGTTATAACCATAGATATTAATTAGGTCTACGGTTGTAACTTATAAGAGATAATAATCAAAGAAATATTTATGTGCTATCGCCACTATAGTTTTTATGATAAGTCGATGTTTAATAAAATGTAGCACAAAATATTCATGACATATATTACTTTTCAATTTTCGCGCCACTTTTAAATTAGTGTGTTATCGACTGTCATTGTAACCCCGTCAGTCTTTTCATCTGAGAATCATTAAGATGAGTAACAGGAACAAAATAGTTAGTAGAACATGATAATTATTAATACATTTAATTTCTAGATATTTTTTTTTTTTTGTTTCAAGGGTCTAGTATTAAAAAAATGTAACAAACAATTCTAAATTTCAAGTACAACAATTTAAAAAAAAATTAATTTTCTCTCCTGGAATATTAGGAATTGGTTATTAAGTTTTTTTAATACTAAACCCTCGATTTGTAAAATATGCCAAGAGTTGCAGTACTCAAATTTGTATGCTAGCATACAGTTGTAAACTAGATTGACAACTTAATATTTGTTATATTATTATCATAACATTATAAACTTATTTACTTTTTAGAAAAATATGGACCCCCCCTCCAAAAAAAATTGATTATCACCACACTGATAAATTATTTATTCATAAAATAAATTAGCAAAAAAATATTTTTTTTTTTTTATAGTATTTAATATTCAATGATTTATAAATTCTTGAACAAGTCTCTTTCATTTTTATATTTCATATAAAAAAAAAAATATATTATTATTATATTCTATATTTTGAATTAATGTAATTATGTATCTATTTTTTCTATCCAAATAATTACTTGATTACATATTATAAATATTAAATATATTATTAAACATAAATAGGTAGTATATATTATTTTTAAAAATACCATTTTTAAATGCTTCAATTAATTCATTTTCAACTTACTTGTTCAGCATTACTACCCTCTGGATACTCAGCAACAAGTTCATCGGCAACTTCATTATAAGTAGTTACCATTTTACTTCGCACTTTTTCACATACACGCATTGCAAAATGACGTAGACCTTTTCCAGGTTTTTCATTTCGTCTTCGTTTACTAAAATGTTAAGAAACATATTATTAATTAAATATTTTTAACCATAAATACCATTTAAAAACAGAATTCAATTATAAAATAAACACCATTATTAATACACATTGTGATGTGAATGAGTTGGTATAAGTACATACTCTATACAAATAATATATAAGAAAATATACTGTAGGGTATGTATTTTTTTTTTTTTTGCGTGACTGTAAATATCACCGAAATGTGATTTCCAAGCAAAACACTTGCTGTATAGAACTTTTGAAAAAGTATTTATACAGAAAAAATTGTTTCCATAAAAAGTAATAAGTTCTACTCAAAATTTAAAAGTGAACTATAAGCAATTTCAATATATATATTTTTTTTTCAATAACTGAAAAATTGTAAAAATAGGACACTCTATAATTATAAGTTAGTAATTAGTAATTTTCCAACCAGGGACTTTTGGGGCACTGCATGCAATTGTTGGTAAACACAACAATTACATTTTATCATAATTTAATATGATAGACTAGACTATAGCAACCTCAATATCCAGTGTTTTTTTTAGTGACCAGAAGGGCAATAGCCCCGATCACTCCTCCCTGGATCCCCCCCTTGGTGCAAAATGCCTGATTTTCTTAAACTTGAATATGAAAAGCCTACCACAATATCGAGATAAATTAGAAAATAATTTTTTTTAAAACACATCAGTTTTGAGTTTGATTACTTAATTTGTAAATTGCAATCAACATATCAATTATCAATATCAATAAATCTACAAAAATTGAATTTTTTTATCATATTATTTATAATTGTTGGTCAATTCTTACATTTTAACTTTAGACTAGGTCATGGGTAATAATTAATTATTTTAGAAAAATTTTAAAACTGTTACATCTTAATGCAGGCAGCATAAAATTGCTTCATGGGTCTTGGGTTGCCGATCCCTGTCTTAAAATAAAATCATTTTTAATTATTTTGCCTTTTATGACCCTATATATATATATATATATTAAAGATAATGGAATCATTTCTAAAATAATGATCAACCCAACCTAATAAATTTGAGTTAACTGTCATAACAATAAAGTTAAAACATTTTAGATTCTGAGTGTATCAAAGAAAGTTTTCTTTAAATACTTTTGCATTTTGAAATACTTCTATATAAGTTTCGACTAGCAACTTTAAAAAACTGTATTTCCCTCTAGTTGATACTTTAGAGAGGTAGTTTTTTTAAATTTTCTACCTATTGTTTTCTCAAAATTTATTAAGAACTAACTACCAAACATTTTACAAAAAAACTTTATGAAATTTTAAACATAGATATATACAATAATATAAGAAATATTTTGGCGTTAGAAAATTATGAAAATATAGAAAAAAAAATTGGAAACTTTTTTCACAACAATTTTTTTTTTCTTTTATTTATTGGATGAAAAAAAAAAGTGAAGTATAATATAATTTATTAATAATAGCTTAATTTAAATTATCCACATCATTTTTTATGTATATCATAATTACATAAATTAACTTAGCATATAAATTTAAGTGTATACAATAACAAAATTAATTATTATTTTTGAAACTTGTTTATTTGATAAAACTGTAATTCATTTTTAAAATGGCAATTTCTTTTTTTTCATTCTTCAAAGGTTAAAACAGAGAAAGCATCTCCAAAATCTCCAAGAATTTTATGTATTAAAAAAAGATTTAATTTTTCTATTTATTAGTTAAACATAAATTGATTAAATTATGAAAATCCCAACAAAAATAAAT
Source organism: Stegophylla sp. TES_Ste_2020 (assembly GCA_025469315.1). Taxonomy (NCBI): domain Eukaryota; kingdom Metazoa; phylum Arthropoda; class Insecta; order Hemiptera; family Aphididae; genus Stegophylla; species Stegophylla sp. TES_Ste_2020. The sequence goes on along the minus strand of JAIPRM010006196.1, from coordinate 8,001 downwards.
AATTTTGAGGATTTTAAATATGAACAGTAGGGAGAAACATAAAATTTACATTTAAAGATAGTTGGTAAGATTTAATTAGGTACAGTAATAATTAATTTGGATAATTGAATTTAAAAAGTTAAGTAAAGTATAGACAAGAAAGCCGGACATACTTCGCACCACAGATATTCTTCGCTTCTCGATCGCATACTCTTGGTCAATAGCGTACATAGGATTCTATAATGGGGGGAGGGGGTTAATAATAAAAAAAATAAATATATTTCTAGTTTCATTTGATTTAAAATTGATATTTTAAGGTACCTATGTAAAATAATTATACTTACCCTGTAATAAAATGACAATGAAGCTACTTTCTACCTTTAAGTGCCCCACAGAGTGAGTTTCTATTAAATATAAGGTCATAGAATTAAAAATCATTACTTTTTCATAACATTTATCACATGATAAAAAATTAAAAGTTTCTAATATTTTCAAATGTTCACATTTAATGAATGTAAACTTGTTTGATAATTTTATTGAATTTGATGAATACTATAAAGGATAGGTGGTCAATTCTAAAAAAAAATTCTATATATACAAATTTGAGTATCAATATTTTCGATTCACTACTAAATAAATAAAATTAATTTTGTACAATTGTTTTACACATTTTGGCAGTAGGCTATTTTCGAAAATAACACGCTTAATGATGCAGTCTTAATGATAATCTATAATCTACTTACAGATTAAATAAGACTTAATTTAACAACAGACTGTTACTCAAAAATGTAGTTAAAAAAATAATAAAACAATTGTAATAAATCTAATTTACTTTAACTTTTATGGCTTTATCTTTCATACAAAATAAAATATAAAACGGACAATGGGGAGGGCTTCAGCCCTTTAGCCTCCTTCTGTCTACGTTACTGCTTTTGGTGAATGTGTAACATTTTAAAGAAATGATAAATAATTTATTCAATAAGACAATTCTGAAAAAAGGAAATTAAATATATAAAAAAATAATAGTTGTCATTTTCAACACACCCACCAAGAGTGTCTGACCTGAAGAGTGAAGAATATCCAGGGTGCGTAGTATGTCCAGCTTTCTTGTCTATACTCTACTTAACTTTACTTTACTTTACTTTTTTTTAACTAATAAAATAGAAAACGAAAAAAAAATGAGAAAATAAGTGTTTGAAAAATGTCTAAATTTTGTTTTTTCATATTTTTAAAATTTTCTTGTGCCAAAATGTTTCTTATTTTACTGTCTATCTATGTTTAAATTTTCATAAAGTTTGGATCAAAAAATGATGGTTTCCAAGTCTTTTTTGTCAAATTTTTCGTGTACTTTCCTCCTCTCCTCTCCCCAAAAAAAAATTTAAAAATTGGGACAAAAAATGACCTCTCTAAAGTACTAACTAGAAGCAAATCCGGTTTCAAAAAGTTGCTTATTAAGACTTTTGGGCAAATAGATCCATACAAAAAATAAAAAAAAAGCCGGACATACTTCGCTCAATGGGTGTACTTCTATTATATTTTATTTAGATACACATAATTTTTGTCTACTATTTTTAAAAGAATTATTGCAACTGACAGTCAAAATGCAAACAATATGGTATAAATAACTGAAAACATAGCCAATGGGGAGGGCTATAGCCTCCCTGGCTACGTCACTATATTAAAGTACAAGGTATAGATAAGTATAAAAAAAATAATAAGAATTTGTTTTTTCAATATTTAAAAATAAATTACACTTCAAGAATTAAAAATTATTTAAAAAGTTTAATTCAGTCAGTCAAATATAGATAATCCTTCCCTTGTACTAATCTATTACAGGAGCTTATAGTATATACTACTTATAAGGTCGTACAATTTTAAAAACCAACTTGATTTTGTTATTTTATCAGAAAGAATTTTATTTATTAATATGTAGTTTATCCTAGTCAAAAAAAAAAAATAACAGAACACAGTATATTGAACACATCAAGTAAAATATAGTATACTTATATTAATGTATACTCCATTTTAACAACAATGTATTTTAGCTCTTGTATACAAAATTTAAAATACTTTGTTGATAAGTAATAGTTGGGTACCTAGTGTTTAAGAATTGCAATGTTTCAAAACATTGGTAGAATTTATTGTTGCCAAACTTTGTAGAGTGTTAACAATATGTTTTTTGATTCCCCATAAAATTTAAGGCATTATTAATATCATCTTTAAACTTTTAAATAAGTTTGAAGATCATGTCAAAATTAATTATACTTTCGAATATCGACTGACCACCTAAGTGATTTTAAATTCCCATTAATTTTCGTCATTATGAAAATTAGTGTTTTCACAATGTACAGGTTAAGCATGACCAACTACAATGATATGTTTGGTGATCTAAAAGTGAACAAGTAGAAAACGTATGGCTACTGAAGTCCGAGAGATTCAGTTTACCGATAGATTATCACCGTATTGTTCTTTTATTACATAAAAATAAATGAAAATACGTACTAAGCTGGTATAGGGGCCATGTTGACAATAGGGACTTGACTAGTGGTTTCGTTCTCTTGTTTGACGATGACGTATGAGGATGTTGAAGACGACGAAGACATAACGTACCCTAAGGGCTTACAAGACACACGAGATACGATCCGTGCTGAATATTATTGAAAGAAAAAACAATGTGATCGTGAACAATCACGAGAGAAAAAACAAACGCTTCCGACAAAAACACAAAAATGTCGACGGACGTACGTTATCAAGCTCGCTTAGCATCTATCCTAGTGATAACGAATGTTTGGCGGTGTTTACGATCGGGCGGGAAAATTTTCGTATGACTTGATAGTCGAGGGGTGAAAAAATCAGTAAAAAATTTTTTCTAGGCTAATATGCTATTTTCACACGATCGATTTTCGAAAAACTCGAGAGTCCCCAAGACCTCTTGTACAATCGAGTAATGCGGAAATTGGCGCGCGCTCGCGTTCACTTTCACTACACAGCACGGTACACATACAGTCAGTTTTATACGAGCGTGAAATCATAGACAATGTATTCCTACTAACCAATGTATTTTCGATTCACTATCCGAGACCAAATTTATCAGTTTACTACTTAAAGCAAGAAATGTTTAGATTCTTTTGAGAAGTCTGTGGTCTGCGGATGACGATCTCGAGTAGTACCTATTCCCCGGCTGTCTTAGTTAATTGCAAATAAATTAACTAATGACAACACGTGCATCATACAGATACAAGAATTTAGCGACTGCAATTAAAATTGATGATGTGGACGTATCAACGTAACGCGAACGAAACAAAATTCACTACACTATTCCTATGTATTTTACGCATATAAATTATTGTCAGATGCACATTTAGGACTTTTAGTAAAAAATTCTACCACCCCTTATTATCGATACTAGGAAATCGTTTAACTGTACCTCGAAACTTCACAACGCCTTAGAAATTTACTAACCGTCACAAATGTACAACCTTTCCAAACGTTCCACTGACATTGGCGGTAAAATTTTTGGTGAAATTGATCAACAGCAATTATGTGTCAACTTGATCACAATTAACAGAATGTTTCATTGTACATTCCAAGGCTTAAACACTGTTCACAATCATCTCATCATGAGATCACGAAATTTCTGTTTTGTTATTTAAGAAACGATTAGTTTATGCGTCATATAGTTGGGTCTAATAGTTGTTTGCACATGACATTAAGCCAATGACTTTAACGTAAAAAATTCATATAGAACAGTTTCGCAAGGCTTAATTTTTAATCCAGATGATTGCAAAAAAAAATTTACGAAAAAAAAAAAAATTAAAATTTTTCAATTTTTGATGTTCCACGGTTCATTTCAGAAAAACGCGGCAAGATCCTTAAGCGCGCATAAACAATTTACTAATTGAAGTACGAAACGTTTGTAAAACAAACTTATCTTTTAGAGGTTAAACTATTATCATGAACTGTTATCATTTTTATTATCACTAAAAATGTTACTATCATTGTTATCAATATTCTATATTTCTATTTTCTACTGTAATATTTAATATTTATGTTCAAATACATTTATTCAATGTCATATTATAATTTAACTGTTGTTTTTTTGTCATCGGCATCGCCCATTCACCTGTAGACAAGCAAATCATTTAAGTACATTTGACCAATTTCTATGATTAACCATCGATTATTAATTCTTTCATACATATGAATCGTTTTACAACTGATCCTGTGACATGTTCTCAAAAAGCAAGAAATTGTGTTGTAGATTTTGCTATACAGACCTATGGCATGAGCATACGTACATTAAATGCGCGGCTGCCACTTGCATTGAGTTAAGTGTAAGTCTTTGCCTTCAGTGTTTTTCTACTGGCACTGAAGATCATGTTCATAAAAATACCGATCCCTACCAAGTGCAGTGCAATGCTATAAAAGTTTCCAACCACTTGTGGCCAGCTCATGAGGAAATTTTATTACTTGATACATTTATGGATACCATGTCATGGGAAACAGTTGCCAAAAAGCTTGATAGATCACCAAAAGAATGTGAAGCCTACTACTTCGAAAATTTTATACTAAGTCCTACAATTAAAGATCTTGAAATAGTAAATAAAAATGCATTTAGATTTGATAAATTTGATGATGTTATAGAAAAGAAAACCCTATTCAATGGCTATACATCGGATATTGAAGGTATCATTGATATAAGTATATATACCAATTAGTTAATATGTATATGCTTATCATTTGTATTTGGTTGTTGTAAACCTAAATTAAAAAAATTTCTTGGTGCTATTTGGAAGTTTAGATTGTATGGGTTAGGTTTGATATAATCATTGGTTATATTTTAATTGATGTCGTATAAGCCTTTAAGTGTTTCTTTTCCAATTTTCACTTTTTGAGTCATGTTATTTTTTGTCTAATGCAAAAATTATTTTCATCCAAAAGTATTAGGTGTTTATAAATAATGTATTAAGTGTCAAAATCTTAAATAAAACTATTCCTGGAAAGAAGTAATTAAAATAACATATTGTAATAACATAAAAATCCTATTATATAAAAAGGTATGCAAAAATTAAATAAATAAATAATAAAAACAAATCAATATACAGTTATAACACCATATATTAAATGATAAGATAAACTTAGCCTGGATTTTTATAATTTTTTTTCCCATTAACGGCCAGTTTTGACTAAAATTATCAGGTTAAGAAAATAGTCAATGAAAACAAAAAGATTTAAAAAAGATTTTTCATTTATTTTTACTGACTATTTTCTAAACCTGATGATAATTTTTAAAATCGAAACTGGCTGTTAATGAAAAAAAAATATAATCCAGGCTAAGTTTATTTTATTATTTAATATATAGTGTTATAACTGTACATTGATTTGTATTTATTATTTATTTATTTTATTTTATTTTTATATACTTTATATATTTTATTGTTGAGTATTAATCTTTAAACATTTTATTTTGTCTTATAATATATCGTAATATTCAACACTTTGCTGTTAGCATATCAAATACTTTTAACAACAATTTATATTGCTTTTTGGTATAAATTGTAAGTATTAAAGAAAGTGACTTATTTTTAATTTAGTTAAGATCCTTTTTTCTATTTAACTTGAAACTTAAACTAGTATAAGAAATATATATAATCTATTTTAAACTTAACATATATTTGTTTAGATTAACTTAATTAGTTTAAAAAAAAAGTGACTTACTAAGCATTGCCTGTTTGAAAAATCATGACCCAGGATAGTAATAATTTGATTTAATTTAACAAAATGTATAGTTATGTAGAAAAATTATAATTCAGCTAAAGCTTTATGTATTGGCAAACACCTGTTATTAATTTTAACATTGTTTTAATAGCATAGTTTTTATTTTGATGAACATGAACATGAAATGTTAGTTGATTTATATTATTATTTGTATAATTTGTAATGGTTTACATTAAAATAATTAATCTTATCACATTATCTACAGGCTACATGAAGTATTTTTCTTTTCAATTGTGTCATGATATAATGTGTAATATAATACAAACAACATATTTAATGGTTTTTACTATTATAAGTTATTTACCCTTTGTTATTAACTACTGTTGTCAATGAGAGCTCACGGAAAAAAATACTTTGAGTACAGGATGTTTTTGTTATACCAATTAAATGTTTTCATTTTTTCAGAGTCACATCATCAATATGAATTAGCTATTCGTTTAGCTGGTTATCAACCAGCTCGTGGAACTTTTGAAGAAGAATATGATGATCAAGCTGAATGTATTTTGGAATTATTGGATGAGCCAATATGTAATTACCAACCGTCAAAATGTTCTTTAAAGTCAAATTTATTATACAAACGACTGGATGAAACTATAATAGATATTTTTTATGAAAGATTGCAAGAAAGGTATAGAAGAAGACAAATTGTTAAAGACTATGGCCTTGTTGCATTTAACAAGCACCAATTATGGATTAAGTCCATGGAGGTATGAACAAGTGGATCATTTTTTATTTTTTTAAAAAGGATTTTTTTTATATTTTTTTTGTAAATTACTGATTTTCAGATTATATTGGGTCCAGAAATGATGCAAAGATTGATACGTTATTTACATCTACTTAAACCCCTGGCTTTTGACTACCTTGTTAGTAACCTCAAGCAAGAACATGAATTATTATCTAGAATACATAAACTTATAGAGTATCGTAAAAATGGATTGAATAAGTTAGCTCAGATAAGTGTTTATAAAGAATTGAGTGCCAAAAGAGAAGAATATTTGAAAAATAGGTCATCAGGTTCATCAGCATTAAGAATTATAGAAAATTCAAAGCCTCGTATGAATGTCTGTAATTTACCAGGTTTCCAAAAACTTGATGATGAAGAAAGGGAGCTTTGTGCACAAATTAAAATGTTACCTGAATCATATATGAAATTTAAGGAACTTTTAGTGAACGAGTGTGAAAAATCAAAAGGAATAATTTTAAAGACTGCAAGAAGTTTGGTTAAAATTGATGTAAACAAAACCAGAAAAATCTATAATTTATTGATGAGTAAAAATATTATATGGCCCTTTTGCCCTGACTGATAATTGGTTTTTAATTTTAATTATTAAGTTTTGAAAATTATTGTCTACAATTTACATGTAATTTTATGTTTTAAATAAAAAAATTATTATTTGTGTATATAAGTCAATATAGTTAATAACTGTTAAAAGAAAAAATATAAAATTTTGAGTGCAATAGATGAATAGAAACAATATTTCTTGTACAAACAATAAATTAGAAAAAAAAAATTCTTTGTAAAATAGTCCCAAGGGCAATTTTTAAAAAGAAAATAACATTTATGCCCAGTTTTTTTCTTTGTGTTATTCTCTTCATAAATATCTGCTTGAAAACATAAATGATTATTGTTGCATGTGAATATAAAAGTTTCTAATTAAAAAAAAAAATATTGCTTAGAAAAAAAAAAGACAAATATAATTTACATAATTGGTATTCTTCATTTATTTTGTGGGTGTGTTGAATTTAAAAGAAATATTAAATAATTTCAGTAAAACAAATCTCAGGGTGACCACTTGGTCCTATTTCAATTAAAAGTCACTTTTTTTTTAAATAAATAACCCGAGTTTTCTTTTTTATTATTTCAATGGCATGGGATTCATTCTGTATACATCATGTACATTTTTGATGATTTTTCATTATTTTATTAAATTAAGGATGTTTTTAGTTATTATTATCTGCGAAAAATCAAAAAAAAAAAAAAAAATTGTCTAAAACCTAAGTTGTTATTTAAATAATATATACAGACCTAGAGCCAAAAAATTTTAGAAACCTATATCCATATTCAAAATTATTCACATCTTTCAGAATGAAATTATCTTGAGTTCTTAAATATTAACATTATTAACACGTTGACGGACAGTGACTGCTATAGCAGTTACTGGTTTTTATGATGTGATAGGGCAGTGACTGCTATAGCAGTTATAAATACATAAGTCATAGAATGGCATAACTGCAGTAACAGCT
>JAIPRM010006195.1:0-19111 GCA_025469315.1 Stegophylla sp. TES_Ste_2020 | reverse complement strand
GGAAAAATGACCTCTTTAAAGTACCATCTGGGTATGATTCCGGTTCTTTAGAGATATTGATCGAAACTTTTGGTCCAGTATTTCTATACGAAAAAGTGTTCACAGAAAGAGAAAAAATAAAAAAAAAAAAATAAAATAAACATCATTGTAAAATCATAAGCTTCTTCACTTCGTTCAGAATCTAAAATAATGTAGAAGTTGCAAAAGTATATTTTCGCGATCCCTTCAAAAAGATAATATGAATAACGAATACGAATCTAAACATGAAGTTCTTATAAAAATTATGATTTTAATAATGATTTTAATTTTATTATAACCACAAATCATAGGATTAACAGAAGGGAAGCTTATCATCCACTCTCTACTCCACAATTCGGTCCAAAATTTGATGAAATTAGCAACGTTACCAGAAAAAAAATACATTTCTTATTTTTTAAGATTTCTGTGGTTTATTGCTACCTTGCTAATTTCAAATTATCTAAAAATGTTCATTTAATGTAAACATTGATAACTGATATTATTATAAAATTAACAGTTTAGCCTGAATATTTAATAATAATTATACAACTACTCATATTTTTAGGTACATTTTGTAAATTGTATGTGTATATATATTTATATATATTTGTTTTGTAATTGGAAGGAGGGGATATGGGGTGCTCAGGGATTCACAAGTGAATTTTTTATTAACTTTTGCAACCTCTTAGACTTTACCCACTTTATTCCACTTCTCGATAGCATGAACGAATTGAGACCAAGTGTCGTCCGGAATTGCTCCAATTGCTCGGATAACTAGAGGTTTTTCAAAGCTACTCAAATAACTAATAGATTGTATTTCAAAGCTTTTTATTTATCAATTACACATACCTAACAGAAAAAATATAAATGTATTGAAATAGACGTGCAATGAAATTACCAAAAAGTTTAATTTATTTTATTTACTAATGAAAAAAACAATAATAAATAGTAGTAAAATCGTAAATAAATTGTTTAAGCTAATAACTGTATATTAAAAATTTGAAATATATACTAGAAGTGAATAAATTAACGTGGCGATCGACTATCATGGTCGTCGCAGGATATCCTGTTTATCGACGTTCTACATGTATATAATAATATTATATAAGTGTTTTGAACGCCACTCATAGGACTTCCTATGCCAACGGATACCGCGCGAAAGCGTATAAGTTCTTGAGTGTAGATACTTATAAAAAGGCTTACGTATATAAAAAAAAAAAAAACCAAAAAGTAAAACGTAAATCAGGACTAAAGTTTGCAGTAGTGAAGCGTTCGCTGTAAATTGTATCAGCGAATACAGCCAATCTAATCATGGTTTTACCCCAACTATATCGTCCACTTGAGACTATATTATTATAATTAACGGAGTTAGAAAATTGATAAGCATCAAATGATCACCACAAATTTCTGTAACGTCATTTTAACTAACACAGAGATTTCTCATACATAAAGTAATATCTACGTGAAACAATCTCAAACTTCCATCGGATAGCGGAAAGGTTAACCGAATGTGTGTGTACCATCCAAACATCCAAGCAGTCCGCCATTTACAATAAGTTAAATTGATGCGAACATAAGTTATACATTTCGAGATTTACTGCAAGCCCAGACATCGGTCCGAATAACGCCTTCCGTTTCCACAAAGTTCTATGGGTAAACTGACAGAGTTATATTACGAGGTCTAAGTCAAACGCAATATTATTATCTCCATGTATGATACGCGTATAAATAGGGCTGGACCAGAGTTTTTCAAATGGGAATAAATATTTCGAATAACACAATAATAATATGTTGAGTCGTTTTCCAAAAAAAAGTTATTGAGAGTACATAAATCGACGATGAAAGGTCAAATAGTGAGTAAATGAAAAAAGGTTGAGAAACACTGGTTTACGAGATTATGATCAAGGACATCTGGACGTGGCCGTTTGGACGTAGAGATATTTGAATAAGTAAGAAATAATAATTGTTATTGCAGTATAATAACGAATAAAAAAATAATGAAATTAAAATGTTAAATGTAAAAAATGTAATAACCATGCCGAAGCAGCTAATAGAATATTAAACACTGGGATGGAAATTTAAAATCCAAGCTTGTGGTACTCTATGGTTTGTGAAAAAACAAGCTGATCGAGATATATTTTTCAGCTATTTGAAGCTGGGAAAAATATTCCCAAAATGTTGGTGAAAAATTTTCGATATAGGTAGATAAAATAATTTTCTGAATAGCTTCAAATTATAAAACTAGGACTATAGTGTCGTTTTTACGTGTAATCAACCAAAATATGTCTATTCATTAATATTTTTGTTGTTGTTACGTATGTTTGTTTTATTCATAATACCTATATAAATTTCAATATACATTTAAATTTTGTAACTTTTCCTTCGTGTTAATTGTTATGTTTTATTTATAATTTAATTTACGTATCAACATATTGTTTTTATCCGACTGTGGAAGAAGGGGTAATGTGTTTAGGTGTAATGTATGCATGTACGTGTATGTATGTATGTATATGTATATTTCGAGCTACCGATTAAACTAATGAACCGATTTTAACAAATTCGGTATGTTTAGATTCGTTATGCAAATTCGCTATTAAAAATAATCCCCAAACAAAAAACTACCAATCCCTTCCCTCTCCTAAAATAAAAAAACAGACTATAGTAGTGTTGTTAGTTAGGTTGAACAGTTGTAAGATTTATTATTATTAAAAAATGTACATAATAAAAATTCAACGTCTACAAAATTAAAAATCCTTTAAAAACATATTAAATAAAAATAATAATTTAACAACAACAAAAAAAAACCCGAATTCCGAAAAAATCTTGTAGTAAATAACAAAAACGTGAATAAAAATCGGGTACACTTCTCTGCCAACATCAACTATGAGTTTAATCAATCAATGAGTCCAACTAATGGAATTATTTGATTATCTTGATAATCGACACAGTGTTATGTAAATACATAAAAATCCATGCCTTATTAATTACTAAAATGCTATTTACCTCTATTTTCGTTTCATTTAAATATTGTTTTCATTCATTCTGTTTAATATTATTATCAATTTATTATATCATTTTCAATATGGAATATATTTATAATAATAATAATAATAATTACACATTACACACACACACACACACACACACACACATAATAGTTTTTATCGACTACTTTACCTGCCATAACGTGGCGTTTCGTGCAGTGAGAACTTACGATCAAACTATTGACCGAGGGCTCGACAGCGAAAGGACCGTGGCGATACAAAGGAATTGTGAGACGTGCGCCATGCACCAACACCACTGCAAAGTTCTCTAGCGGCATTTTTGCCCACCTCTCCCCCTCCCCCTCAGTCTTAGACACCGGACTGTACTTGTGTGTGTGTATTTATAACACAGTGACCGCGCGATGGAATGACACAAAAGGTTTAGTTTGTGCCTCGTCGTTCGCCGGCCGAGAGAAACAAAACGAACAACGTTATTGTGCTCGCTACGCATGCCTCCTCGTTCGGCGCCGCTCGTTTCCCTGAGAAAACGATGGCTTTTCTGGAACGGAATTTCCTTCGAACGTGCGCCTCCACCCCCAACGGTCCACGTACCGCCACAGGCGTATGCTGCAATATTTATACTGACGCACACGTACGCACGCGAATATAATACATTGTGTGTGTGTGTGTGTGTGTGTGCAGTACACACCAGATACGTGTCCTCCGAAATAGTTTTCCAATGTCTTCGCGCCACGAAACAATACATTATTTTATTTTTGTAAGTGCTATTTTTCACCACCATACCACGTCGCCGTGACATCTGCAGCCGCTTGCAATATACGCCACGTACGCACCCCCCCCTCCCCCGTTCACACCACGTGTGTCGTCGTCGTGTATTTGTGTGTGTGTGTACGAGTACAATAATATTATGTATTGCGCATCGAGAGATTTCGGCGGCAAAATACGGTTGTATTTTTTCCGTTTCTCACTGCATCCCTCTCTCTCTCTCTCTCTCTCTCTTTTACTGTGTACCCGTGTCCTTTTTGCGTGTGTGCTTTGGTTTTTTTTTTCCGACCAGACACTCGATATTGCGCCCGCGACCGACGACGATCGGCATTTCTCTGAGGTCCGACCTTTCTACGGCACGTGCGGTTATCCACTAGCTGCCACGTTATTATGTATACAATATAATACATACGTGCCACACTTTGTCTCCTTTTTACCACCACTGCCCTCCTTTATCACTGCGCCCCACGTGTGCGCATTGTAATAATATCAATTGCGAAACAAGAATGGACGGGCTCGGGATACACCGACACTCCGTAGTTTATACCCAGTCACGGGAAGGGTTTAGAGGGATTTAACCCTTCCCAAAACAAAAAAAAAAAAAAGCCGAACATACTCCGCACGATGGGTGGGATTCTCTTGACGGGTGTATTTAATTTCAAAGAAACGATAAATCATTTCTTCAATAAAACGATTCTGAACGAGGGAAGTCGATAATATAAAAAACAAATGAGAAAAAAAATGTTAGAACAATTTCCAAAATTTTTTTTCATATTTTCAAAATTTTCTCGTGCCAAAATGTTTCTTATATTATTTTCTATCTATGTTTAAATTTTCATAAAATTTGGATCAAAAAATTATGGTTTCCTAGTCGTTTTTTTCAAATTTTGGGTAGTTTTTTCCAAAAAAAAAATTAAAGGATTGAGAAATTCAAAAAATGACTTCTTTAAAGTACAATCTAGAGGCAAATCCGTTTTCAAAAAGTTATTGATCGAAACTTTTGGACGAGTATTTCTGTACGAAAAGTTGTACATAGAAAGAAAAAAATAAATAAATAAATAAATAAACGTCATTGTAAAAACACTAGTTTCTTCACTTCTTTCAGAATCTAAAAAAATGTGTGATTATAAATTAAAAAACGGCCAAATATATGTTTTTATTTTTACGGAAACACTTTATCGTATAGAAATACTTGTCTCAAAGTTTTATACAGCAAGTGATATTTTAAAAAGAAGTCATTATTTAAAATTTTCAGTACTTTGTCCGAAAAAGAAGAAAACCTGTCGAAAATGGTTGTAAAACGGCAAAGCGAACGAGATTTACATAAAATTGATTTAATTAATTTCCCTTTAACTCCAAGACTAATGATTGGACAAGAAACTTGAAATTTTCACCCATTGTTCTGTGCGGCCAAAGTTTTCGGCCCACGCCAACTCCACGCCTGATCAAGGCGAAATGTTTTTTCTTTCGTTTTGCGAACAATCCTTAGTATCGATGTCGATTGATTTTCAGTAATTTCTCTCTTTCACTCTTTCAATCTCGATGACGTACAAGATACGCGTGACGGTTTTCTATTTTATCGGATGTAATTTTTTTCTTTCACGTGACGCTGTAGTTTATTTTCAAAAAATGCATCTCTTAGCGCTCAAAAACAAACGTTAGGATATAATCTTTTGATTTCAGTCTAAAGACGAAATTTAAATTTTCAACACGACTTATTTATTTTCATCTCTGCATGCAGATAAAGGACTAGACGTTCAAAAATCAATGGTAATAATTGTGAAACAAAATTTGTTAATTAAGTTTCTGTTGAACCGTTTACAGAGCAACAAATATGCCTGTTAGGTAAGTTGTTTAAACTGTTTAACGTTGTGTATGTTTTATCCAAAATATATTATTACCTACGACTTTGAAAGACGCGAGGGTAGTGTCATGCTGTAATAAATACAACTTATTTAGTTTCATCTATATGAATTCCATATAATTTCTCTTACATATTCATACCCCGCCTTTTGCTTCGCCACCAAACAAGACAATTTTCATTCGGACAAGAATTTAAAATACAATTGTTATGAAACTACATTTAAATACGAATTTAAAAATCAACAAGTCCCGAGCACCAAAGTATCTATATTTATTAAATAAAAATCCCATTATATTGGTTCGGGAGAGGAAATTTAATGTCTCTGTCCGAGGAGGAAACGTCCAATGCGACAAAAAGACCATGGGATGGGGAAGTTGCTCGCTTCACTTTATTGCGTTATTAAATTTGATCCTCGACGAGAATATTCGCACCGTCCGTTGCAGTGTTCTCGTTCGTTTGTTCCCGAAACACAAAGTTGATTTGATATTTAATAAAAAAAAAAAAACGATTCGTTGTGTCGGAGGAAATGTCGGAGGACGTTTTCGTCATGTAATATTAAGTGTGCACCGCACCAGTGCAATTAGTGCGTATAATTTTGAAGATCATATTAAATATGAATTACGTCAGTAAATTAGAGAGATAAGCTCACCCGTGATAATAAAATATACTGAAATATATGTGTAATAAACAAATATTTACAGTTTCACCAACTGTCGCAAGGACAGGTACAGCGCGTAAACATGAGCGGTAGAGTGCGTATGGCTAAGGTGCTGTTCAAGGAATGAAATTTTTGAAAAATTACCCTTTTTACTCGTTAAATATTGAGCTTAGAAATACTTCCTTTTCTGGATTATTTTTCTTATAACCTACAATCATTATTATGGAGATGCGTATGATATATTTCAATTACACGGTTTTTTTTTTCTCAGAATTCAATTAACTCATTAACTTGTTAGCTTTTTTCAATTAATTTAACCGAGTTAAAAATATGCATTAACTTGGCCAACCTTACAGCTATAGCTCTATAAATTACCGCCGACAAGGTGTCGTTTAGTAGCATAAAATATAATAATATAAACGTGCGGGTTTTTTTTTTTTTATTATTATTAAACAGAAGTAATAGACGTTGAAAAAGTGACGAAAAGTAGAAAACACGAAATATCAACATAAGTCAGACCACACGTCACGACCAACAGGTGTATAATATACTATAATTAATAACAACATAACGGGTATATGATTTTCGACACTCGCATTATTTGTGTTATTCACATATTATTATTTGCAGAGAATTTTCTAAAATTTTTAAATTAATTGTAATTGGTACTCGTGATAGTAATGATTAGTAGTACGCGTTATGATGAATTTAAAAAGTTTTTTTTTGGAATCGATCTGATGTGATGCGTATTTATTATAATACAAGGCGTTGAGAAAAATAATTTTTAACATTATATAAAATACAACGCGACAGTCACATTATTATTATTGTTCGAACGAAATGAAACGTTAATATTTTTCGCTCGAAACATTATAATAATATTATATTATAAAAAATTTGAATACATATTTTATGTAAATCGTATAATGGAAAGTATTTGGATGGAGATGATGGGGAGGGGGGGGGTGCTGTTCACGAGTTCACCGAGTGTACTTAAAACACAAAAACAACTCATTGTTTTTTTACGGCTATAAACTGACTAGATTAACCGCGAAAATACATTATGCGGATGATCCAATTGCACGGGATCGTAAATGCCGGCATATATTTTATTCAAAACCATTTAAAACTGCAAAATCTCCGGATTCCGTGAGTGGCATTAGTTATTTACGCGTGTGTATAAACGCGAGGTTGTCGCTGCCCCGCAACCGACGTTTTGAATTTTATATCGCAATAATCATTTTGCCCCATTTTTTTTCCCCTAGTTAATCTCCGATATACAAAGGCCAAAATGTGATATTTTTCTGTCGCTACCGTTACTGAGATGCGGTACGATCGATGAAATCACTATAATTCATACCAGGGGTGGTTTCCAACATGAGCCACACGGATAAATAAAATTATATCAAGAGCCAAAAATTTCTTTTAAATGCATTTTCAATGTATATTATTGAAAACGGATGTCCAGTATCAAACCTCATTGCAACAGTTAAGGCAACTCACTTAGAATAGAATTTTTAGAATTCTCGTCTAAAATGTCTAAAAACAATCGCCACTTTGTTATGGATTGCACATAATTTAAAATCAATTTTCGGAATGACGTTTTCTTATGAATCATTTTATTCGACGATGGAAATAAACAAATCCAAATATCCTTCAAATTTGACTAAAGATCATTTCGAGGAATAATTCTGAGTCAATTATATTTTAATGTAACTCATGGAAATAAAAGATATAAAAAAAAAAATATATCAAATCAACAATAATATATGTTAAACTTTATGCTAACACAGTTATTTGTACAATATCAATACAAATTCAAACTTTGTACACTTAAAAAGCCATAATTTTGAATTTAAAATTGTGATGAATAAAAAAAAAAAAAAAAATCTATATTATTGAATAATATTATTATTGTTTTCGGAAATAGAATGAGAGCTACACACGACCACGACAAGAGCCGCATGTGGCTCGCGAGCCACAATTTGGCCACCCCTGATATATACTGTACGAGAATTTAGGCACCTAGTATTATCCGAACCAAAATCCGACCCGAGAACGTAACACGATGAAATACTATTCGTGATTTACACGGCGAATAAATGAAACGCCTAATAAGAACCTTGTGTTTTGAAAATATTGGCGAAGAAGATTTTTATCTTCACACGCAATACCCGTTGTAATAATATACACTATACTTGATTATTTAAATTCAGAAATCAATGGTTCGGGTTATATTATTATATATATATATAAGGACATTCGATCAATAGTTGTTGGATTTAATTTTAAAATGCTCTCTGCGATGGAAGTTTAGTTTTTCCACTCTAGTTTCCTGCACGAAAACGCAAACAGTCGGAAAACACTGCAAACGTGAATAGCGAACGTTTTACTAATTAAAATGGAAACGTAAAAAACTGCTCTCTCGTGTATTACGCGTACTACTGAAATGTATCTGTATCGGTGCGGTTATTATAATTGAAAAAAAAAAAAAAAAGTATGAATACAAATGAAAAAATAAATTACGGTTCGAATAACGTATATTAATATTAAACGCGATTATACGTTTTCGTTCAAAAAAAAAAATTTCGAGTTATCATTATTTTTGTTCGTCTTGAACACGAGAAAAGTAAAAAAAAAAAAAAAAAACGAGTTTTCCTAAGTAAACTATTTTATTTGACTCTGTTGTTCGCGTTCGTCGTCTTCCCTGCGCGTCCTGTCTTGTGCGATTATTTAAAACGGCCTACGACGTTAAATCGAGCGATATGCATCCGGAGATATGCGAATCTAATGAACCGTGACAGGCACCCCTTCTCCACTAATAGTCCAATCAACACTCAAGATGACTTCATTATATATATATATATATATATATACAGTATGTAAATTAATTAGAAAGTCAGTAGGTAGTTTACTCTTAATATAATGCAGATATTGAAGTTTCGTTTTTTTTTTTTTTAAACATAATATGTGACTTTTAGCCAAAAAAAGTTTAAAAAATTCCAAAATTCAAAACCTCCAAAAAATATTTTTGTGTATTCAAAAAAAAAAAAAAATTGTTGAAAAATTTCGAAAATAGCCACTTTGGAGAATTACTTATAAGTTATTCGGGGAGAAAAAAAAATTGAAATCGGTTGAATTTTCAATGAACGAGAGCATTTTATATTCAAAAAACACAGCAAATTGTAAAATTATATGATTTTTAAACTTTTAAATAGATAACTAATAATATGATATTAGGTAATAAAGTACACACTACTCATTAATATTTTTTGTAATATTTTGCTGTGTTTTTTGAAAAATAAAATGCTCTCATTCATTCAAAATTCAACCGATTTCAAAATTTTTTTTTTCCTGGAGTCCTTGAATTTTGTATTATTTTTTTTTTTTAACCATGGTAAAAAATGGGCTATAAGTCACATATTATGTTAAAAAAAAAAAAAAAAAAAAACGGAACTTCAATATTTTCATTATATATATAATAACTACTGAAGTAATAACCACTGAATTTCCAATTAATTTACATACTGTATAAATATTATGTTCTGAAAGCCTATACCGTCAACACACCCCGGTAACGAGATGTCGATAAATCGCGCCGGCCGCTTCGTGACACACTCGAATATTGTGTTTTAAACATTCAAAGTTTTTTTTTCCAACAAAATAAGTTTGTGCGCGCCAACCGTGACGCAGACCACGACGACGGGCGGCAGGCGTCGCCCTATTGTCCAAATTAATTATTAATTGTGTTTATACAATAAACGTATATATATATATATATATATATATGTATAAAGTATTTAGTTGTAACGGGTTAAAGCTCGCGCACAAAGCCTATTATTCTCCGTTCGACTAATGAACAGCTAATTCAATAATAATAATAATTTGTGTTGAACTTAATATATTGTCGGGCCCGGACAAAAGCTAATCGTTACGATATTGCAATAAATTTCCGAGTGGTTCGCGGAGTCTGTGCGTGTATCGTTTATTATTCATTTTATTCAATCGCTTACCGTGCACAATTAAGATAACTCGTATCTATAGGTGCAATAAAACTGACGCAGCAAATTTCAATTATAAGTTATAATCGAATTGAGGAGGGACGCGGAACTTCTCTGCTATTTTATAAAATTTTAAAAGCACCCTTACTATTATTATTAATTTTTTTTTTTTTTTTATTGTATATGAATCACATAATTTGAAGGGACGCTTATTTATTGAAAGCCCTTCTTTTATTTTTCAATTTTGAACACTGATTATAATGTTATCACACATATAAATATAACGTGAATATAAATTTATGTCTTTTGGAATCATAAAATATTAATTTTTAAAATGTCCGTATTATGGAGAAAAAAAGAACTTTAAACTGTGAGACCCAAATCATCTCTTAATAATCGTCAACTATAATTTTAGACTTTAAGTGAAGTAATGAAACTTTATAAGTTTTATAATGACGTACAGTATTTTTTATTATTATTATTATTATTTTTAATCGCTTTTTCATGCGATGAAAGTCCAAAAGTTTCATAGTCGACCCTCCTAATAATGGGAAAGTTAATACAGATCATTCATCATTATTGTTGTCAAAAGTAAAGATAATCTTTTAGCACAACAATAGCGCCTAATACTGAGGTGACCGAAGAAAGACGATAAAGTGTCCAAAACCCTTAACGATAACAGTCTCTCTGTATAATATTATAACTTTAAAGGTAACAAAAAATATTTCGGCTGAATGACCTTGCATTTAATTTAGGTTTGACGGTATATTTTGAAATACACATTTTAAAAATACTCGTAATATATTTAAAATAATAATATATATATTTTTTTTTTTTTTTGGCAAAATTATGTTTTGAATTCTTTTAACAGCACATCTATAATTTTGTACGTTAATAATATGTTTTTCTATAATATTTTACTTATATTTTCATTCACATAAGCACTAACATAATATTAATTTCATATAAAAAAAAAAAATGTATACTGTACTCAAACTGTGAATTTTTAAATCTTCTCAAATTAATCTGCAATTTTGAAGCAACAAAGACATTTTTAAAGTCTCTTAGAAAAGATAAGGCTATCCAAATTTATTCTCAAAAATAGATGTTCGAATGAAAGACAATTTTATTCAACTATGAATTCGAAAATAAAAAGTCAAGTCGAGTTATGAGAAAATACATATACTGATTTTACCGGAAAATGTGCTAACAGATAAATAAAAAATAATATAATATAATTTTAAAATCACCAGCTTTTTCGGTTCATTCGGAATTTAAAAAGATTAAAAATTAATTTAATTTCAAATTATGTGTACTTTTATCTTCTGTATTCTACGAAAAGCGTCTGATTCAGGTTTTTGATAAAATTACGCCGAAAAATTTTGTGTTAACTTTGAAGTCGAATTTACGGTATTCTGTGTGAACTTTACATTTTAAACTTTAAAAATCGAAACACTTTGTTTCGAACGTTTTGTTTTTAGAATATACGACTTAATTCGATAAAAAAAAATTAAAAATCTATTTCGGCTATAGTTCTGCGAAATCTAATAAGCAATGGGAATGAAAAAGTTCTATGTGCGTAAAAATCTATTTTTTTTTTTTTACATAATATATTTGTTTGATTTTCAATTGTTCATATTTTGATTAAAAACGGTGATTTTACATAAAATAGAAAGTGTTATAAAATGAAAATATGTATAAATGTAAAATGATTACAGTTTAAAATGTATAAATAATCAAATATGTATAAAATGAAAAATGTCTAACAATGACATTTAAAACTACTTAATCGTGATTACAGTTTTAGCGTCAGAGAACATTTTATTGTAACAAGAAGATTCGAGAATAAAATAGTTCTATCGCCGTCATATTCAATATTGGTTAGGAAAACTAATAAATATGAAAATTAAAATAATATCAGTACGCTTATTATTATACAGTGTCAAAAAAATAAAAATATTCTTGTGAACAATTTGGTGATTGTGACCTAAAAACGATTATTAGAACCTTTTCATTTCTAGCTCACAACTTACACAGTACCAATACATATTAAACTGTCCAGTACCGCGAGGTTACAATAATTTGAATTTAATAACATAATGACACTGTAAATCTTGATTTCACTAAAAATTGGATGAATGATAATCTTTTCGATCTCATTAATTTAATGAAACAGACCGTTATGCATTTTAAATTTACCTTCCACTAAATTTATTGTATTGTATTTTTTTTTTTTTTTTTAATTATTAGTATTATCTTAGTAAATCTATTTAAAAAATAAAATAAACGATTTCGGGCTTCAGCAGGTCGAACCCGTCACCTTACCCCCTACCCAATTACGATTTCGCATATTATTACAATATCGTTAAAAACGCCAACACTTTAATCGTGTCAATTATGTTTGAATTCGCACTCGTATAAACGCGCGACATCCATCGTAAACTTCTCATAATATTATGTGCTAACCTCCTTGGTTTTGATTTTGAATAATTCATAGTTTTAACATAATATTTGTATTTATTTCTTGTTTTTTGGTTATTTTATTGTATAAATTATAGTTTTTTTTTTCTGCACTCATCATTGTTTTTATATACATTATGTTTTGTTTTTATTTTGTTCTAGATATTTACTTAAGCTGTAAATTTTTTGTAATTTATGTTCTTATAATTTGTAAAAATTGCCTGTTTAAGGCGTATTAAATTAATAAATAAATAAATATATCTATACCACCTGAAACTCATTCGGTAATCGACTGACTCGCGTCGTGGCTCAGTTTTACGTGATTAATAGTTCTCGCACATACTTTACATATTATATGTATTTACACACACACACACACACACAAATCAGCTACCCTTTGGGTTCCAGGGGAAGGGGGGGGCCAGGAAACGAGGGCGTTTAGCCTAATATCAACGGTATTTATTACACGAGCGGTTAGGGTCCAAATCCCTGTGCTGTGTGGTGCAGTGTATTCCCCGCTGATTACACGGTCGTGCAAATCAGTCTGTTGTGGAAATTGATTAATGACCGTGTGACGGAATTGGAGGGAGGGGGAGACCTTGCTGCCAGTTGCAGTACACTCGTGACCGAAGTTTTCTCGACGTTATTACTATTATTATTATTATTTTTTTTTTTTATTGTTAATTCGCAAAAACTACGAAAGCGCGGTTAATTCACTGACGGGGCGTATAATATGTGCGGTTGACCGTGTGCACAAAGTTCTGTGGGTCGGCAAAGACTGATAGCTGATAACTGCTTAAGTACAACGCACGACATTATACACTTATATATATAATGTAAACGAATACTACAATTTAATAGCATATTATACTTACATACGTATTAATTTCTCCAACTATTTTCTTATTGATTTTAGCACGTGAATACGGTTGTCCGACAATAGGCAATATTATAAGTAATTGATTTAGGGCCAGGGACTTTTAGCTCTAAAAAAAACTTAAAATATACATGCATTTATGCTTTAAAAATATGCAAAAACGCTAAAATAATCTCTTATAAAACATAAATTTTACTGTCAAAACTCAAAATATTTAAAAACTGTATTGTATAATGTATTTTAATATGTATTATTGATTCTACTTTTATTATTTATGAATTTTTTTTTTTTTATTCTTTATATTCTTTTTAAGCTTACATTTAAACAAATAATGATATTCAATCTCTTCAGTTATTCAGGGGAAAATTTTCCTATACCAAGAAAACTCAAATTAAATATTGAAAAATACGTGAAATATGCGCTTATATCGAAAAAAGAGCTAAATATGCGAAACATGCAAATTAAAGAAAAGTGCATACAACTCCTGATGTTATGAAACGCATTTCTATATTACACTGCTATGTTTTGAATGATCCTTGATATGAAATGATCTATGAATTATTATTATTATTATTTTTTTTTTATTTATTTATTTATTTTTTTTTTCTGTTTACCAGTCCAGAGCGCTCGATGAAGGCTATTGATCATTAAGCCCTAGTGATTTACCGATCCGCCAAAAACACTGTCCGTATATTATAAACCATAATATATATATATATATATATAGAGTGAGACCGGTCATTTAGCTGCGGTCAATTATATATACGAGAGCGCACGGTTTGCGTTTGACGCTTAAAAAGATTAATTGGTCCGAACGGACGCGACGAGAGAAGAGTATTTTTCGGCTATTGAACGAGAGCGTTCGTTCCATTTTCTCCCGTCGTGGTTTAATCGGCGGTCTGCGGTTCATATCATCATCATCATCATCATCATCATCACACCGACAAAAAATTAAGAAATGAATCACGATCCCACGTGGCCGTTGTATCGCGTCACAGTTAGGTCGCGGGATAAAAATGCAATATCGATCCAAAGAGTCCGGAAATTATTTTTTTAGAAAATAATAATAAACCTATGAGATATATTGGTATGTAAAAATAAAATAAATTAATTAATAATAAATTAAATCAATGTATAGTTATCGTACAGTATATTAATAAAAAAATAAATATATAAATAAAATAAATAAATAAAAATAAACTTGGCCTGGAGTATTATATACACATATTTTTTTTTTTTTTTCATTAACGACCAGTTTCGATTTTAAAAATCATCATCAGGTTAAGAAAAATTGTCAATGAAAAGTAAAAAGATTTAAATGAGATGTAGAAATTGATAAAAAATAATCGTTTTACATATAGAATATAATAAAAGTGATTGTTTAAAAATGAACAGAGTGTGTACACTGTACATAGATGTGTTAAAAAGTGAATTATATGTGTGTTTGTTACTATTATCTAAAATATATTGAATATTGATATATTATATTATTTTTAAAATCTGTTTGAATATTTAAGATATTATTAAAATTATTTTTCTTTATTTCAAACACATTTTAAAAATAATATAATATTTTAGATAATATTAACAAACACACAAAGAATTCACTTTTTAACACATCTATGTATCTATTGTACACACTCTGTTCGTTTTTAAATAATCTCTTTCATTATATTCTCTATGTAAAATGACTATTTTATCAATTTCTACATCTCATTTAAATCGCTTTACTTTTTATTGACAACTTTCCTTAACCTGATGATGATTTTTAAAATCGAAAACGGTCGTTAATGAAAAAAAAAAAATATATATATATATATATATGTATAATAGGTACTCCAGACTAAGTTTATTTTTATCTATTTATTTTATTTATTTATTTATTTTGTTATTAATATATGGTATAATAACTATACATTAATTTTATTTATTATTTATTTATTTATTTAATTTTTACATAGCTATATATCATAGGTTTATTATTTTTATTATTGAGTATTAATAAATAAATATTTTATTTGTTTTATTATATATTTTTAAGGTTCTGTACTACATGACAGTCGAAAAAAATAGGCCAAAGGAAGAAAGAACACGGAAAAAAATTAAAAGATAAAAGAGAACAAAAATAATTTTTTCCATAAAATATTAAATTGTATTTCATAATAATATTAAACCTTAATTATTATTGTTATGAGTAGTAGTAAGTATCAGTAATTGTCTTACGTTAATATCATTTTATTAATTACCGTTAAATTATAATTATTTACACCAAAGATACTTAACATAACCTAACTTTAGGCTATTTAAAATACACATTACACACTTAACACGGCACTTACGTAAAAACACAGACAATATTCGTATTCTTTTAAATTAATTATAATATTATATTAAATCCTGTAACGGATAAATTGTTTACATTATTCACCCTTTCTGAGCTGCGTAAAATAAATAAATGTATTTGAAAACTTATAAAAGCCCGCTCTCTAGTTATAATTAATTATTTTACCATTGATAAAAGATATATATATATATATATAAAATCCAAGAAAATAAATAAACGTCGTTGTAAAACCTTTAGTTTCTTCGCTCCATTCAGAATCTAAAATTATATGGACGTAATGACCACTTCGTTAAAAGTGGGTGCGATACTCCCCCGTTCACAAAAAGATCATAAACTTCCAAAGAAGCTGTGAGGGCGTATACATCTTTATTACCTCGTGTGCCCTTCACATTATAGTAGAAAAGATAGGGATGAGGAATATTTATCAGAAGTTTTATACTTGGTCATTATTAGGAATGGATAAGTTATATAGGGGGTAAAATTAGCGAAATATGCTTGCAAATATTAAAAAACAATTATAAATATATCTCGAAATTATAACAGTGATATGATTTGAATATTAAATAATAAAATGTTATCACAACATACAAATTAATACATCATAGTAAAAATTGGTTTTCTTTTTTTTTTTTTTTGAGTGATTGGCTCAATGGATCAATGGACTCAATGGCTCAATGGATCAATTGACTAAATAGATGTTATTGAAATTTTAATCAAATTTAAATAAGCATTAAGTATACTAGTGCAATTAAACTCCACATATTCAGTACAAACAAAGTCTAACATATAAGAGGGTTAAAGCAAAAAAAAAACAATTTGTAAGCCATCTATTCCCTTAATTGTTTCTGCGGAACGTTGCCTGACTGTAAATCGATTCCGTATCCGTCCTTGACAAGTTGGCAAACAATTAGTTATTCGATTATAAAGGTACTTTATATACCTAGGTAATAGTTATTATGTGTACTCGGTGATATTGGAATATATTGATGTTACTGCACTTCAAATTCTATAGATTATAAGTATTTAGAATATGAATAATATGTAGCTTTTACGCTGAAATGTACTTCACGTTGAAACGTCTAAAATCGATATCATAGTTGAAAAAAACAAGGTTGGTTATCCATATAATATCTCTAATCAAAACACCAAATAAGAACATACCATTTTTTTTACAATACTGTTGGTATTAAATGAATTCCGAAAAAAAAAAAAAATTAATTGTTTTAATGGTAATCAAAAACTATTATCTCCATACAATTACAACTCAAAATTCTCATGTAGTTTTATATCTGACAACATTTTCACTATTTTGGCACCACCGTCGTGGAACTTGGTGTCGCTGAAAATGTAAAAATTGTTAAAACTTTAAATTCATATTTTAATATTAAAATAATATTTCTTGCGAAATTCTATCCCAAAATAATGTGTCCCACTGTTTTTTTTTCTTTTTCAGTACCACCAAACACCACGATGGTGCCAAAACAGTATATATAAAAAAAAGACAAAAATGACATCGTATATTAAATTGTTCCAGAATTCTGCATACAATTTAGTGATTACAATATTTTTCATGAAAACTACTTATACATTTTTTTAGTTATGATTTTAACACCAACAGTATAGAGAATTAAAAGTATGTTTTTGTTTGATACACTTATAAATTAATAATATATGAATTACCATACATTTTTCCACCTTATATATTATATAATTATTCTAAATTTCAATATACACTTTATTCACCTTCATTATTTTGCGAATTCTTTTATGATTTCCGAGAAATTCACTGTTTGAGTTGTTTTATTTTCGATTAAAATAATGGTTACCAGCTACGACGTACGGAAATCGTCTCTATTCGAATAAAATATTAGAATACCAAGGATTCGCGTCACTGTATAACGGGAAAATGGTATTTTACGCCAATTTTGTTACTTGTAATTTGTACCATTAATAATTGATTGCAAAGTTGTATATATTAATAATTCTATTAATTACAAATCAAAGAGAACTGTATACAGGACTCCTGGTGTTATGAAACGCATTTCTATATTACTTAGCTGTGTTTTGAATGATTTTTGAAAAATATGTTAACTCCTATAAGTCCCAATAGCCCTAGCATACTACCACGGGAATCCAATAATAATATCGTCGATTAAGCAGCAGCACGTGTACCACCACCCATAATATTATTATGATATTATTATCTAGTCGCACGGTAGTAATGGCCAAACATCAAACATTATATTATGTATTGTTATATTTATGCACATTACACCGAGTCTTCTCGCGATATTAATCAACATTATGATATTATTATGATCTCATAATGCATGCTTGTACGTGTAAATGTAAGAGTGTAACATTGTTTAAAACTATCGAGGGACTAATGTGGGGCATAATGAGTCTCCAAGTTAATATCCTATACACGAGCAATTTGAGTGTGTGTGTGTGTGTGTGTAATGTTCACATAAGATATGCGCGAAGGGATTTACTCCCCTTGTTCCGTAGTCGTATCATCCGGGTGGTACCCGTCGTGCGACCGGATCCACGTGGTTTTCCGGGGTAGCAAAATTCTCACCGATTCGGTATTCCTAATCGATGACCGTTCCACCGCCGCCGCAGCCGCAGCCGTTCGTGGAAGATTACCTACGGAGAATCTTAATCGTTTCTCCATCGTCACTAGGCATAAGTAATATAATTTACGAATACTCGTGCAGTATATTATACGTATCGACTTGCGCGTGAGGTGTTAAAATGTGAACGTATACCACCGACCGATTCCGTGAGATTGCAATCACGCAGAACTGGATGTATTTAATTAATCAAAGTCCCGCCGGAGGCGACAATATAGGTCGAATCACCGACTCGCATGATTCGGGGGGGAGGAGGGGAAGGGGGAAACTATGAGAATTTCAGAAATACAACAATGATCTAGAAAATATCCTATAAGTTATTTGGAAAACAATTCAATAAATTAAGTTGATACTTCTATAATAATTATACTTATATACTTATAAGTAGTATAGAAGAAGACGCTGAATATTTAAAAAAAAAAAAAAAAAAGCCGGACATACTTCGCACGATGGGTGTACTTCGCACGACGGGTGGTATTGTCTTGA
>JAIPRM010006194.1:0-19115 GCA_025469315.1 Stegophylla sp. TES_Ste_2020 | reverse complement strand
GCTTATAAACGTGCAACAACGTCCGTGTTCGAACAACACGGACTGCTTTTTCCTTTTGTAGTTTTGTAATCATTCCAAGAAGGTTGATATTTTCCTTATTGCCATCATGTGTATTTTTCGACGATGAGTACGATGATGGTGTGAAATAATATCCACGTGCAACAATAGTTTTCTAACTATTTTATTTTATTTTGAAAATTCAATATTTTCGGTTATTATAATACATACCTACTAATTCACCTACATAGTCAACTCATGTGTTGCGGCCTAGTGGTAATGGAACCGGCCTAGTGCGCGACAGCACCAGGCTCGATTCCAGCCCGGCACTCCGAATTTTTGCATTTTTTTTGTCTTATATTATTAACTCCCTTCGTTCAGAATCGTTTTACTGAAGAAATCATTTATCGTTTCTTTAAAATTTAATACGCCCGTCAAGAGAATACCACCCGTCGTGCGAAGTACACCCATTGTGCGAAGTATGTCCGTTTTTATATTTTCAAATAGAATACACAATTTTATCGTTTCGAAAATTGTTTTAATTTTTACATTTACAAATTAACTGATAATAATATTATTATAAATACATGTACACACACACACACACACACACACAGGCCGCGGGTACCTACATCAAAGTGAAATAATTACAAAAAGAACGATGTTGAATATTCCACACATTCTATATACAGGTTGTGGGAAATCGCTCGAGGATACATCAAAAGGCACGCGGGTGAGCTTTAAGAACGTGCGTATATATAGATATTCGTGTACAGATAACAATGCGTGTTACGGGTTGGGGAGTCGAACGGATGGCGGGGGATGGTTAAGGGAGGATGTGAAGAACGGCAGACGACGGAGGGAAAGAAAAAAAATTATTTACCATAAGAGTCTCAAAAACTGTGCGGAAAACTCGTTTGAGTAATGGCACGTATAGTGTGAAAATAAGGATGGTTTTTTTTTTTTTTTTTTACCCTTTGAACGATAGAAAAATGCACCTACTAGAAATTTTCTATGAATAACCCTTTCTTTTAAAAACCGCTTTTTGAGGTCACATGAACGTGCCACGTAACAATACACTATATTGTATAGGTTTATCATACGCCGTATCACCGATCGAGTGAACGAGCTTTCCTCGACAAATTAATAACAATTTTATTTTTTATTTGATTTGGGTGACCACATTTCTAAGAATACAAGAAAGAAAGTATAAAAAAACTATCAAACTTGAATATCATAAAAAAAAATTTAGCTTTTCAAAGTACTCGATTTTAAACAAACGTGTATACTAATAGAACCTTTATTTTTACGTTTAAACCACACATAACTTCGAAAAATTAAATCAACATCAACTACTATTTAAAGCCAAAAAATTATAACTTGTATGAATAATAGATTAGTGTTCAAACTCGAATGATTTTCACCACAATAGTTTTTATCAACGTTCAATAACCAAATCGTAATAATATTAATCACATTTCATTCTTTCATTTCAAAATTAAATATAAATATGAATTAAAATCAAATGAAATAAATCAATATGAATTAATAAAAATGAATCAAAACTTGACTGCGTATAGTATTTAAAAAATCGGACATCCTTCGCACGATGGGTGTTCTTCGCATGACGGGTGAGATTCTCTTGACGGGTGTATTGAATTTTAAAGAAACGATAAATCATTTTTTCAATAAAACGATTCTGAACGAGGGAAGTTAATAATATAAAAAATAAATGAGAAAAAAAATGTTCAAAATTTTTTTTTCAGATTTTCAAAATGTTTTTGTGCCAAAATCTTTTTTGTATGATTTTCTATCTATGTTTAAAGTTTCATAAAATTCGGATCAAAAAAAGATGGTTTTCGAGTCGTTTTTGTCAAATTTTGGGTGGTTTTTTCCAAAAAAAAAAAAAAAAAATTGAAGAATTGAGAAATTTAAAAAATGACCTTTTTAAATTACAATCTAGAGGCAAATTCGGTTTCAAAAAGTTATTGATCGAAACTTTTGAACAAGTATTTCTATACGAAAAGTTGTACACAGAGAAATTGTAAAAACACTAGTTTCTTCACTTCGTTCAAAATCTAAAAATCGGAATGCTCTCGTCATTCGTAAAGAAAATATGCAAAATTACTAGTGTTATGCTCATTTGTCAGGGAAAAATCTGAATTTTATTACAATATTCATGGATAGCAATAATTAGTATTTAAATTTGTGAATTTGATAATGCACGATGAATAATGGCGTTGAATTAAAAAACATAATAAAGAGCTTCCCATGGAAAGTTCCTTAGAACAATACAACTAAAAAACGAATTAAAGGACCTCATTCCTGTAAAAAACAGGGTCGTATAGTTTTTAAATGTAAATGGCGTAGGTATAGCTTATTAGGATAATATTATGATTATAATTTACGCAATTTTGGTGTTTCCGAACGAATGATTCAATTTCACGTCACGACCCGATGATAAACGGTCATTGGTTACACGTATATATATATATATATAAATTTTTATTTCGCTGTAAAGAAAATATTCTTATAAAGAAAAAAAAAAAAAGAAGACGACGGTAACTGTGAAACTTCTTAAGCGCGGGAGAAAAAAAATGATTTGAAGTCGGTAATTTATCTACTAGAACCGTTGAAGGGGGTTTTTATATTTTCTTTAACGGCCCGAAGCATATATAGTTGAAAACTCATATTTTGAAATGCCTGTTTCAATCCCGCGGAAGACACATTGACAAATACAAATATGTTTCCCGAATAAATATAAAACTTATCTTTGTCGGGCCGTGTAATTTATTGTAATGCATTCATTTTTTTAATAAAAAATGAGTCGGCAACTCTACTAATTTTTCCTTAGAAATAGATACGGGCTCGAATTCATCGTGTACTGCGAACGGTTGTGTTACAAGAGGAGTAACGGGGATCGCGTTTTGTATAATATGCAGGAAATTAGACGTTCTCGTATTTCCTGATTTTTATTATTATTTTTTTGTATTATCACCATTCGTAATAATAATACTCCGCTGAACGCGTATATTGTAATAATAATAATAATAATAATAATAACATATAGAATTGAAAAATTACTTTTGACATTATGCGCTGCCACCGAGAAATAGTGTGTACTGAACAAGAGACGTTCGGCACCGGTGGAAGAGGGTTATTGTGGATGGAGAGGGTGGACAATCAAACGAATAAGCGTTTTCCCGAATTTCTCCACGCGTGTGCTTAGTCATTGTCGACAACAATGGTGGCGGCGATACCGCGTTGTCGACTCGAATCCTCCAAACGCCATTGCCGCAGGGTTTATTTGTCCAAGTTCAATCCGAAAACTATGCGTTTTTCGTATTTTTATTTATCGCGTTTATCATACGTATACGTATATACTTGGCTCTGGTTTGTTTGCGCGGAGAAGGGGGGGGGCGCAGGAAACCTCTTTTTCATCATTAGGTCTTCGGGGACTTGGGAGATTTTCGCACATGTATACGGGTTAAGTGTATACGCGGGGGCGAATGACCTAGGAGACTCTCTCACAGGTCGCGATGACTGCGAGTTGGCTGTGGCCGGTGATACGCGGGGTTCGTTTGTTTTTTTTTTTCCTCGCTCGAGACGTGTTTAACCTTTTCTCCTCCTCTTCTCACTTCCCCTTCTTAAACCCGTGCCCATACGACGTAACTCACCCCGCGTCGAGATTCGACTTCGATTTTCTGTCCGGCAGCTGCTGCGGTAGACGTACACCGGATCCACCGCCGCCGCCGCCGCCGCCGTCGCAGTGCTCTCTATTGTAATTTTTCAATGACCTATGCCAATACACGGCTTTTTTCATTTTTATATCGACAACCGTAGGGAAATGTTCAGCTGCATCGTTTTATAAAACAAATTGACATTTAATAGATTGAGTTATCTATTGAATACTATAATTACCAATTTTCTCGTCGCTATAACCAGTACCGTAGAAACCACGGTGCGAGAGGTTCATCGCATCAGGGCCCCACTCATCAAGTTCTTGTATGCGGCCCATACTTATTACTTAAAATCCCCCCAGATTTTTTTGGAAGTTGCATAAGGATAATGCATTTGAAGAGAGAGGTATAAATCAGACAAATACCTAAACGTGTTTAGGTATTTGTCTCCTTCCCCAAAATGTCCATCCTTATTGTCCTAATGATCTAATGTATTTCAGTATAAACGAAAATTTTGAAAAAAAAAAAAATGCTGATAAATAATATTATCTGGAAATATACAAAATAAAAATTGGAATTGGATTTAAATAGATGTAATTCAGATTTGTATCTGATCTAGCAACTTTTTTTATTTGATTTTGTAAAAACATGAAAATGCAGATAATTTTGAGAATCCAACTGATATGTTTTGCTTTTTTATATGTTTGAAGTAAATAATACTATAAAATAAGGGGCCCACGTCTATTTCAAGCTACGGCACTGACTATAACGTACCTCTTTCCTGATCGGAGTCGACTTCTCAGACTCCAGTTACATCCCCCTCTGACTATGACATACATTTTCATGAAAATGAAATCAATCAACCAAAAAATTAAAAATTGTTTTTTTTTATAAGTATTGATTATTATCGTTTAAGTCTTTTTTTTTCTGTGTGACGTATGGATGTAACTGTTTAACTTGGTTTAATTTAAGTTTAAATCATAAAAAATGTAGTAAATTTGACGATAAACATTATTAAAAACTTTATTTTGGCATGGAGTACAGACCCAACTGGTGTATTTTATATATACGTATATACCGGTATTTAGACTTAATATACTTTTCCTTGTTTGGGTATCGGAGGCTTCTAACTATATTCATTTTTCACAAAAATAGTACTGGAAGTAACCGTGTCCTGCTAGAAATTGGAAGAGGTGATCACTATCGACATTTTTTTTTTTTTATTCTTTGGAATGTGCTTTACTGCACTCCTTGGGCGATATAGGTTTCCAAATCGACAACTGTCATGCAACGATCTTGGTGTATTTCTATCATTATTTCTTATCATTATACATTTTGACAACCTATTTTCAGGATTAGTGAACCTAAATGTACCCGATCCTTTGCTGATTCTCGGTCAAGAAATCTGACAAGAGGATTGTCCACTGGACTAGGTCAGCCTCATCAGATGCCGTCCTGTATTCACTGTTCATTTCTTTTGTTCTATTCTTAAAAATACATATATAATAAAATAATATTAATTTATTTTATTTTGTGATAATAATAACATTATATAAGAGAGTCTATTGTTCAATAATTTATAGTATACAGAAAAAATCATTTGTATTATTTATAATAACATTTGATTGTATGTCGACATTCAGTTATTATAACTGATAGTTCTAAAAAACCAATGTGAATGAAATATTACATATAATTATTTAATAGTAAAATATATTTTCGTTTTAATAAATAGTTTTGTAAATAAATAATTCATTTTATAAAACGTGATTCTTTTGACTGCAGATTGATTTTGGTGCTAATTTTTTTCGAAATGAAAACGCCATTTTGTACACAATATATAGTCAAGAAAAAATTTGAATAGGATAACAGGATAAAGACCAAATCCTGAGAGTTTATCCTCTTTAAGGAAATGGTAAAAAAAAAAAAAAAAAAATGCTGACTTTGGTTGTACTGAAATACTAAATACGCCATTGCGCGTATACCTTCAACGTGGTTCCGCAGTGCCGCCTTCGTGGTCATATCGCGGTTTCGACGCGGCTGACCGCAACTTACCGGTAGCTGTCTGCTTGTGGCGCCCGATCGGTTTCCGATCTGTCACGGTCCAATAAAGTTTTTTGTCGATATCAAAGAGGAATGTTAAGTGCCCGCACGAAACATTGAAGCCAAAAAAAAAAAAAAAGGTATATATTATACCAACATCAGTTCCTACCCGAGTGTCTATAATATAGAATATTTCATGAGTATTACCCATTGAGGTATTACCTGAGATACTTAAAATAGATAATAAAACTATATTTTTTAAAAGCGTCACTCACAGACTAGATATTTTAATTAAATTTAATGTTTTGTGGAAAAAACAGCTTATAATTTACATAATATTACTAAATGAAACACAATTTTCCAACAAAATACAATTTTACGTTAATCATGTATTATAAAATAAAATAAAAGTTATTCAGTATTTTGAATTTTAATCGTAGATTACTATTTTATTCACTATATTTTTTTTTTATATTTTTACTATCATCTTTGTGTAATATCGTGATAGGTATGAATTATTATGAAAAATTCTATATTTATAGATCAATTATTAATTTTAACGTTTCTACCGTGAATTCGGTTAACTGACTGGTGAAATTGTTCAGTAAATATTATGCAAAAAGTGTTTACGTGTAAAATCACTAGACATTGTTAATTCGTATTTTATTATATTATGATACCACTGAAAAAAAAAGAGAAATTGAAAAAAATAATAATACCAAAAAAAATCGTTATGCAAACAGTTTGGTGACGGAGAAAAAAAAAAAAGTTCAAACGTCCTGATAATTGTGCAGAATTTATCACGCGTGCGTGCTGATGATTTAAATGTCGCATCACCTACGTCTGCGTGTCAACGGTTTTCGCGGTATGCGTTTCATCATAATATTTCATAAAAAAAAACTCAAAGCTCTGTCCTCTTCCCCTCAACCACCCCCTCCCCCCACGTATGATATATTATGTACGCCCTATACACACACACACACACACATACAATCACATGATACATCATATTTGTATAAACACATTATATATAATAAACACTAAACAATGCGACGTGTCATATTATTATTATTATTATTACCTACTGTTATTGTCGCGTGAACGAGGTATAGTATATAAATACTGACGCCAGAGCCCGAATGAACGGTAGGACGACACGTTATTAATACTGTTATTATTATTATTATTATTATTCTCTCTTTATCGCGTTCGCGGATATTATGTGTACGAGGTGCGTAAATTATCGTTATTTACCACCCATCGCCGGCTGCTGCTGTTGCTGTGGTGGTCGTTTAAGCCAGTCTAATTAACGAAATCAACTCGCTGCTCGTGGATTGTACGCGAGGGTTTTTACATACATAATTCAGCCAATGATTAACTCCACGAATATGATAATAATATTTTATCCCATCGGCCGCAGTACACCACCGCAACAGCTAATAATATCATTAACAGACCTACGCGTGTTTGTATTATTATTATTATACACGAGTATAGTACACAACAGCTGATAGAGTTGACACCTGGTCTCATACACATGAATATGTATTGCGCGGCGGACACGAGTGTGCTGGCGAAACGTCTGGACCGTGAAATTATGCCGCGCACACTTCTGATGTTTATTTTTCGGGTTATACTTCAAATCCGTCACGACGGAGTCCTGTCGACCCCCCTCCCCCCCAGTACGCGGGCTCGTGATTATTTCGACGGATGGAAATATTACCATAAGTCTGCCGGTCGGCCGACGTGCGACGACGGGAAAACGAACGCGACGGTTTAATTATTATGTGCGTAATTATTATTATTAGGGTGACCATACGTCCTGTTTTTTACAGGATTGTCCTTTATTTCGGCTCCGTGTCCTCTTATCCTGACGAACTTCTCTCGGGACACTTCTTGCCCCGTAATTTCAAGTCTGTCCCATATTAATCCCGTTTTTGGACTTGCTGTCGATTTAAAATTTTTGAAATTAAATTATTTGAATAAAATAATGTAAGAATCTAGAAATCTTTAAGATACCATTAGATCAATAATTATAATCGTAAAATGTATTAACAATTTCTTTTTTTTAGAAAGTAAAGTATACAATATGCACGAATAAAGGATTTGAAGAAATTTTAAAAAGTATCAATTTAGTTTCATTATGTTATGTTTTTCAAAATAATGTTTTTATGTGTTTAAATTTAATCTATAATAGGTAGTTTAAAAATTATACTTTTGTCACGATTCAAAAACATAAATATTTAAAAAAAATAAATAATAAATACTTATTTATTTAAAAATGTTATGAAATATATTTTTGTCCTGCATTTTATTTTCTTAATTATGGTCACCCTAGTGTAATACAATAGAAACCGTTTATAATGACTAGAGCGTGGACTTATATGCATTAAAAATCAATCAAATATGCGCTAAAAATCTTAAATATGCGTAAATATATGCACTAAAATGCTAAAATAAAAATGGAAAATAAAAAAATATGCATAAAAAAAATTATTTTTTGAATATTTAATTAATACAATACATTATTATTAAAAAGAATTATGGAACAAAACTAAAGATAATTTTCTTCATTTTTTTCACTTTCACCATTTTCAGGTAGTTTTAATCTGCATATAAAAAAAAAGGAATCAATTTATGTAAAAAATGTCTCCTAAAATAAATATACTTACCTAAATGTGAATTTACCGTGTATTTTGATTTATTAATATAAGTATACTTATTAATTTACGATATTTTGATATCAATCCAAACAATCGAAACTATAAAAATATAATTTTTTTTCATATTATAATTGAAAATAGTATAAATTTAAAAAAATTCCAAAAAAAAAAAAAAAAACATCCAAATATACACTAAAAGATGAAATATGCAATTAAGTTTCATTTTTTAAATGTCATGAAACAAATTTTGTGCTCACTTAGCATATCATACGATCGACCAGAATAAATATGCAAAAGCGTACAAATCCTCGCTCTTATAATGACATTCGAGGAACCAGTAGGAATTGGTCATGCTAACCAATAGTTTTTACAATCGAAATTAAAAAAATAAATAAAAACTAGATTGCACAATATAATACTACAAATATTTTATGTTTTTATCACCACTTAAATACATAAGTTCAAAAGTATTTACAAATTAAAATTGAGAATTCAAGTGTGAAAATAATATGTTATCTACACACTTTTTTCGTACAAAAATCATAGTGAATTTTTTTCTAGTTTTTCAATTTTTTTTTTTTTTTTTTTATTTTACATTAGTCAGAACCAAATTATAATTTGTTATAATTTTTACTTTACTGAACATTGAACAGATGGACAAATCTTCATAGGAAGTATCTTCTTCTTCGCAGTAATAATTGTCATCGTCATCGAGTACTTCGGTTTTTTACGAAAGAAATAATTTCTTGATCTCTTGTTTGCTCTAAAACTAGCACATTATTATCAAAGTAAACTTAATCATTTATTTTTTACAAAAACCTATTTCTTTATCTTGTACCTCTTATTAAATTATATAAATGACAAAAATATTGAGTACAGCAACTTTACTGAGATAAAAATTATGACACAACACTACAATTGATGTTATCGTTTTAGATTCTGTACCAAGTGAAAAAGCTAGTGTTTTTACAATATTTATTAATTTTCTTCTTTTATTTTTTGTATATACTTTTTCGTATGGATCAACTTGTCCAAAAGCCTCAATCATTAACTTTTTGAACTTTGATTTTCCTCTAGTTAGTACTTTAAAGAGGTCATTTTTTGAATTTTTGAATTCTTCAATTTTTTTTTGGAAAAAACTAACCGAAATTCGAAAAAAAAGATTCAGAAACCATAATTTTTTCATTCAAACTTTATGTAAATTTAAACATAGATAGAAAATAATATGAGAAACATTTTAGCATAAGAAAATTTAGAAAATATGAAAAAAATAATTGGACATTTTTCTAACACTTTTTTTCTCGTTTAATTTTTTTTCCTTTATTTATTACATAAAAAAATGTAAAGTAAAGTAGAGTAGAGTAAAGTAAAGTAAAGCAAAGGCAAGGAAGCAGGGACATACTTCGCACCACAGATATTCTTTGCTCTTCGGGTCAGATACTCTTTGGGATGTGTGCTGAAAATGACGACCAATATTGATCTTTACATTATTAACTTTTTTCGTTCAGAATCGTCTTATTGAAGAAATTATCTATCGTTTATTTAAAATTCCATAAACCCACCAAGAGTATCTGACCCGAAGAGCGAAAGAATATCCGTGGTACGAAGTATTTCCGGCTTACTTGCCTTTACTTTGCTTTACTTTACTTTTTTCCTTATACATTTATCAGATTTATTATAATTTTTACATAATCATTAAAATTTAATTGGCATTTCAGCTTAATTAAGGAGACTGAATTCAAATTGAAATAAAACAATAATTCTCATTTATGTTGCCCTCATTACATTAATCGAAATTATTGGCAATGTTTTTCATTGTATTTTGGCAAAAAAAAAAAAAAAAATACAAACTTAACTAAGTTAAGTTATTAATTTATTTTTTAATTCAATGTGTAATGTGTAACTGGGTAGTTTACAAAGAAATATGAGTAAATTTTAACTTTAAACTTAACTAGTTAAAAAAAGTAACTTGCCCAGCTGTGCGTATTAGTAATAGGTTATATTTTATTTGTTTTATTCACGTCGAGTTTCCGGAACACGCGTGCATGTGCGGTATCGATAAAAATGAAACGACAGTGTCCGCTAAACACGCATTGTTATTAATTGTCTTCGTCAAATAATTGCTACGTAACCAGGGGGTTGTTGCGAGGGTTTTTTTTTCCCCCCGAGTCCGTTTCGCTCCAATCAAATTATTTTTTATAAAGTTTACTACGGGTGTTTTCAATCGGGTTTTAAAAATGCTATTAACAACACGCATTATCAACGACACGACAAACCGAGTGTTGCAAGGTACACACCGCACACCGGCCCTTACGATTTCGTTCCAAATTTAACATTTGATTATTATTGTTTCATAAATAATTGGTCAAAGCTTTCACGGATCATAAAATAGCAATTATTGCCATAATTATTATCGGATTTACATCTTCAATTTAATGTTGAGACATTTTGAAACAATTGTACGTCATACATTCACCGTATCAACTTTTCCGGAACGACAGTATGCAGGGCTCCGTGCAACAACGAGACAAGTCCATATTTTGAAATTATTCAGGAGACGTGTTTTATTTCACCAAAACTTTAAAAATGTATATTTTCATTTGTAAATTCGACACAAGTATCTCTGATTTCACGTTAATAGTTGAGTAAAATTGATTTCAATTTTAAATACATTTTTGAACTTTTAAAATAACTTGGAAGTATGAAACATATGGATTTAACTGGTTTTTAGTTCGTAAATTGTAATACATTTTTCGAAAACCAAGACAAGTCCGAAGACAAGCAAAAATCAGACAAGTCGTCTGGACTTACCTTGTTTTTTCCTATAATATTATAATCCAGACAAAGTCCATTTACTCAATAACTCCATAAATAATCCATTGGACTTGTCTTGTAGTCGCATAAAAATGTAAAAAAAATCTGTATACGATAACACCAAAAAGTGAGTTTCGAAAAAAAGTGGTCTTGTCTCATTGTTCCACGGAGCCTTTCAATTTAAAACTGTAAACATAAATTCCCAAAAAAGCGGGAATCAAATATTACTATATTTTAATTTCTCACTAAATAAATAATGTTGTGTAACTTTTATGATTTTTTTAAAAATTCGATTATTAATAACAACACAACATATGGATAACAAATTTGATTTAACCGGTACACATATAGGCCGTTATTGATTTTCCTAAAATTAATAGACGTTTAAGTGCAACGCAAATTACATTATTTTTTGGGAGGATACTGGCTAACCGAAAATTACATGAAATTTCAACAAAATTTACAACTTGCTTAAGAATTAAAAAATCGAATTCAAAAGGTATCTTTTAACATTCGTTCGGTCAAACAATAAAGAGTTTCTGATATATTCTTGCTTCACTGAAAGCGTAGTTGCGGGATTGCATAATATACTCGTAACAAAATACTGAACCCATCTATCCATTTTAGGCATGTAAAATCCTTTAAGATAATTATTTTTTGATTTACATGATTTAAATTTTAAATATTATTTATGACCTGATTTCCACTGAATTCAGGACTTCGTTACAGCATAATGATCCCCTCTTCCAAAACGTGACACATGTTTACAGACTTTCGGATATACGCAGAAAAAATTCGGAATGTGCAATGTGTGATACATTTCTCTTTGGAAAATCAAACGGAATTAATAATTGCGTTTGGATAACGATAATAAAATTAAGATATATCTTACAAAGTGTTCTGGTGGATGGGCGGGATAGTGGACCAAACAGAATCAGGCGTGTATCTGAGCTTAAAGCACACTGTTTTCTTCGTTCAACCGTATAAGACCGTCGTGTTTAATAAAACGATTACGGTCGGATATTTTTATTTCGAAATGAAAAATGAACCGCTTTCACACATGCGTGTACATGTATGTACATATAAACGTTACAAACATAATACGTTTAATGTACAAGTATAATATATTATGGCAAATGAACAAATGTGCGTACTACTTAATACGATTACTGATGCAGTAAATTTTAATAATTTGAGATTTGAAAATCATACGAGAAAAAAAATATGAAAATTTGGCTTAAAAGTGGGGGAACAAGTGGTTAGATGTTAAACGTTAAAAGCACCCCCCAATAATCATATTCCAGCATAAATTCAATTCATAAACAAAATCTTAACATCCTATTTTAATTTGGGTCAGTAAGGGTGATCAAATTTTCAAAAATCGGAAGAAAACAGTAAACGTTATAGTAAAAATGGCAAGGGAAGAGATTAAAAATTGAACCCCAAAAGGGCCTATTCTTGATACCAACATAATTCATTCAAAATGTTTATTCCCCAGTCTCCATATAAGGAATCTTTAGGAGTGTTCAAATTTTACTTTTTCTCCTTTTACTTTACCCCCTCCTATATAACTGATATAGAATGCTTCATTTTGAACTTGTGGTTTAAAGTTAACCTAATATATATATATATATATATACCTTATAAGAAGTTTGTATTATATTGGCTTCTCTTACCATTGGTGCCTCAAAAAACAACTCACAGCCCCATAGATTATTTTTAAAAATTGTATAAGGTTAATGCCATTATATGTAATTAAATCAAACAAATATGTATACGCTCTGACCAAAATTGTATTATAATTGCCTCAATGGTGTTTAACACTCCATTTAAATTTTTGACATGTTGTAATTTTGATTTAAATTCACCTCCACTTCACACAATCACATCAAATATTATTTAACGTAGGCTTAAATGCAACATTCATAAGAAGCATATGATTAAGAGTAGAATGTAATAAAATTTAAAGTTAAATCCTTTAAATAAATTAAATATGTTATAATCTTATAATGATAATTATGTGTATTAAGGGTTGTGTAGATATCAGAGAGGGATTGAACTAGGTCCGTGGGTCTTCATGCACAACCTAACATTATCCAAAATCACGAAAAACGGATATAAAACCCCTCTTTCTTTCGAATAGTACCTAATCAGGCAAAAACATTAGTGTTTTAGTGTGTGAAAATCATTCAAATTATTTTTCGATTCACAATAATGAAAACTTCTATACAATAGTTTATGAAATAAAGTTAATTTCACCGCAAATAATTGAAAAACTTCAACGTTTTTGGGCATCCAAAAAACTTCCGGGACCGGCAAAACATACTCTATGCCCCCCTCCCCCCACATGCCTAAACAACACTCGTGATTCTCAAACTCGTTCCCTTAAGACGCTCGTGACGCGACTGAGTGAAAAACAACGGCGATGTCGTCCCGTATAATCATACTGTATTGTATTATTACATAAGTAAGCCCACGATGATCCCAGTGAGATGCCGGGGTGGGGGACGGGGTACGAACGAAACGGTTAAGTAGTAGTAGTAGTAGTAGTAGTGGTGTTCCGTGTAAATATCGTGGCGACGGACCGGTGGGGGGGGGGTGCAGGGGTTATCGGCGTTCACGATCGTGACCGCACGTGAGGCTTATAATATACGGCATGACGCGCGCACGTTCCTCTAATGACTTCCCGAAATCCCTGTGGCCCGCGAATCCCTTATCGTCGTCGTCTCGAGAATATTATCGGATGGGGGAGGTCTCGTGTGTTATTCCACGACGACGACGACGACGACGACGGATATCGTATATAAATAATAATACTTACGCGGCGTGGACGGGGACGAGAGACGTTCGTTTTCGCCGAGTTTGGATCGTCATCGTCGTCGTACATAGAGATTAACCGTGGCGGAATTCGCAAAAAGGATCAAAGCGGATGCCTAATGAAGATTGCGAGCGCCACAGTCTTATCGCCCGGGCTCCATTAACGGTGTCGAATCACTTGTCGCCTTCGTTTAGCCCCGTTACCACACCCCCTCCATCCTTAGTCACGATCATGCAGCCATCTATATTATAGATTTGTGTGTGTGTGTGTGTGTAAAGTACTCACGGCGCCGGTTTTGTATGGGTAAGTGGCAGTCACGTAAGTAATAGTGTGGGCAAACGATTGTAACGAATTAGGAACGGATTTAAATGCACAAAAAAAATATTCTTTTAAAAATATTATAAAATTCCACTACAAAATATGTATTTATTTTTAAATTAAGCGCTTAAAATTTTATATAATATTGAAAACATATGATTTTAGTAGATATAATTATGGAAAAAAAGTTATTAAAAAGTGTACTTTCGCAATATTCACCCTGTTCCTCACCAATATCATTTTTAATCGACAAAATATTAACCCCATGTTGAAACAAAGTGAAAAAAAAAATGTCTTTATTTGATGTTGTGTTCATATACAACATATTACACTAGATGATCGAATCGATCATTTAGTAACGGATCCGGTCATGTGAATTTTCTATGCCGAATATTTTATACCCAATAACAGGTAATATTATCCAGGGTGTCCCAAAAATCTGTAAGAGCAAAGACCGATAAAAGGTAATATTTTGGGTGGTTTCCCAGTTCACCGACATCCAATTCGCCAACATAGAGATCAGTAGTTCTTAAAATTTAATGATTGTGACCTAAATATTTTCAAAATAAAATTTGCTCTATCCTAATTAAAACAGATTTTTATTATTATTTTTAAATATTTAAATATACAAAATAAATTAGTTTTTCAAATCGATACAAAATATAAAATACAAAACCGGTATGTATTTGCAACGCGTAAACTTATAAAATTATAAAAAATAAACTTAAGATACATACACATTTTA
Source organism: Stegophylla sp. TES_Ste_2020 (assembly GCA_025469315.1). NCBI lineage: Eukaryota > Metazoa > Arthropoda > Insecta > Hemiptera > Aphididae > Stegophylla > Stegophylla sp. TES_Ste_2020. The sequence continues at coordinate 4,037 of JAIPRM010006194.1, read as the reverse complement.
AATATAAAATACGTCTCACAGTTTTAATGACATTATCGATTCTGAAACCTCTCCACTACAGGATTCATTTCATTACTTAAAGTTAAGATGAACGCACCTAACCAATTTCAAAATGAAAGAAGTCTGAATAAAAAAAAGATTCGTTACTTACATATTTACATAAATACAATAAGATTCACGTTTCAGTTCATTTTCCGTCCGTGGCCCGAGTTTGGCGGTGGCGGCGCAGTTCCTGTATTTTAATAAAATAATATCATATAATATTATAGTCACATAGTCACGGACTATAATGTACAATTTTACGTGTGTTGCGAGAAGACTATACGACGCCTTTGTTTTACACGTATAACGTGTGTCTGCGTGCACTGTGCAGTAAGTTTTGAGCTTTTAAATCTGCTCTTCCACTCAACTTCTCCGGATCACGGCTTTTCATCAAAACTATTACAAAACTCGTTGGAAAATTAATTAGCTTACAACATTTTACTCAGACTCGTCAACTACACCGACCCTCCATCCATCCCTGCCAATTCTCGATCCCTTCGATCAGTTGAGAGTTACGTTTCGGTCACACACTCACACGCGAATAAATTAATTTTACGTCAATATACGGATAACAATGATAATAACTTTTTGCAAAAGTTGATGAAAATTATGATTTAAAAAAAATAACAGTTTTTATTTTTTAATACATGTTTAGTTTTCAAATGATTTTCTTTTCAACTGTTTTAAACATGTTTAAATCACAATTTAATGTTATGTCAAACAAAAAAGGAAAAATGGTATGTAACACAAATCTAAAACTACTTATTTAAGTTGTAGAAGAAGCTATGTGATTAGAAATTACTAATTAATAATATAAAATTTCTTGTAAATGATATCGTATGGTAGCATTGGCTAAAATAATTTATAATCAATATTTTATAATTAGCGAAACGACTTGAAAGACTGGTCAAAATAATTAATTATTTAAAAAAAAAAAATGAAAGTAAAGTAAAGTAAATCAAAGTGCTTTACTTTGCTTTGTTACTTTTTTTTTAAACTACTAAACAAAGAAAAGGAAAAAAAAATTACTAAAAATTAATACATTTTGTTGAGAAAAACTCGTTGAAAAGAAATTCCCATTTTTTTTTTTTACATTTTCAAATTTTTTTTGTGCCAAAATATTTTTCATATCATTATTACATTATATAATCATTGTCTATGTTTAAATGTTTATAATTTTGAATTAATATATATAGTTTCCGAACGTTTTTTGTTACATTTTGGATAGTTTTTCTCTAAAAAAAAAAAATGTTTTTTCATGGTGTTTCATTTGTTTTAAACATATTATACGAAATCCCGTTCGATTAATTTTGGTGTTTAAAACGTATTTCAAACAAGGGTTGAAAACAAAATGTTTAAAACATCTCAGGCTTCTTTGGGATAATTCTAAGGGATAATTCGTGAAACAAATTTGCATTCGTTGTGTCATTACGAATATCACATAATTCTCGATCGTATATTATCACTGTGTGCGCAACAATATAAATACGGTTTTATGCACACAATTCTCGCGCGAAGTTAGGAAACAATACGATATTTGTTTTACCTTTCATCCGAAACTCGAGTACAATGTACTCTATGAAATCAAGCTCGGATTTCAGAACGCAATTCAAATTAAAACCGACGACGACGCGTGTGCACTTTGTGTAGGTACGAGACGATATATTTCCAGCTGGTAATAAAATTAATTATCCTCGACCTTTGACATTTGCGCGACAAACATAATCATCACATCATTTCCAAATGTAACGCACACGATAACAGCGACAATCGTGTTGTCTGTAAGTATACAAAATATTATACGTATGTTCCCGGAGTAGGATTTCGGTTTCTAGGGTCGTAACGACATTCACACGCGTCTTTATCGTCAAAAACAATTTACATAATAAACCAACTGATACAGCTGTTTCAGAAAAAAAATAAATAAATCGTGTCTGATAAAAATCGATTTAAGAACGACTGACGATAAAAAAAGCCGGACATATTTCGCACGACGAGTGGGATTTTCTTGATGGGTGTATTGAATTTTAAAGAAACGATAAATAATTTCTTCAATAAAACGATTATGAACGAACAAAGTTAATAATATAAAAAATAAACGAGAAAAAAAAAATAATAGAAAAATGTCCAAAATTTTTTTTTTACATTTTCAAAAATTTCTTACGTCAAAATCTTTCTAATATTATTTTCTATCTGTATTAAAATTTTCATATAGTGAAAAAGTTGAAAAAGTTACTGATCGAAACTTTTGGACAAGTATTTCCATACAAAAAGTTGTATACAGAAAAAAAAAAACGGAAAAAAAAATAAAAGCCGGACATACTTCGCACGACGGGTGGTATTCTCTTGACGGTCGTATTGAATTTTAAAGAAACGATAAATCATTTTTTCAGTAAAACGATTCTGAACAAAGGAAGTTAATAATATAAGAAAAAAAATGTCCAAAATTTTTTTTCACATTTTCAAAATTTTATTGCGCCAAAATCTTTTTCATATGATTTTCTATCTGTGTTTAAATTTTCATAAAATTCTGATCAAAAAATGATGGTTTTCGAGTCGTTTTTGTCAAATTTTGGGCAGTTCTTTCTAAAAAAAGCATTGAAGAATTGAGAAATTCAAAAAATGACCTCTCTAAAGTGCAATCTAGAGGCGAATCGGGTTTCAAAAAGTTATTGATCGAAACTTTTGGACAAGTATTTCAATACGAAAAGTTGTACACAGAAAAAAAAAAGAAAAAACATCATTGTAAAAACACTAGCTTCTTCACTTCGTTCAGAATCTAAAAATATATAAACATCATTGTAAAAATGGTTTTAAATGCCTAACCTAACTGGACGTATAAATATGATTCTGTTTGATGATATAAATAATTATACAATTGGTGACTTGACAAACAATTTGAACTGAAAGCATCCAGTATGTTTTAACTAGACCACTAAACTACAAGAACAGCTTTGAAAACAGTCGAAACAGTAGGTATTTAAAGTAACACCTGAAAATATTGAATTTTCAAAATCAAATAACTAAAAAACTATTGATACGCGAGAATTTTAGTTCACATCATCGTACTCAAGGCTAAAAAAACATAACCAACCTTTTTGAGTGTTCGTAAACTATATTATATACTACGATATTTCTCCGCACTTTCTCCGATTTTTTTCAATCAAACACATGTAAAATAATTAATTATTCGTCCGTAAAAAAATGTATTTCACCAAAATATTTTTTTAATGTACGTTAAAGTGTGCAATTTTAAGTAAAACTATTAAATTCCGTCCAAATACTAACTTCAAATGGTTACAGAGAAAAGAGTTGATAGGTAAGCGATTTTTTAAATTTTTTTTTAGATCAATTAAATATATCTGTGAATGATGCTAAATTAAATGTTCAAGTCTTAATATCAGAAATTAAATACAATTTTACAAAAATCGAGAAAATTTCAATATTTTCAAAATGCTTTGATTAACTTAAAATTGATTAAATCTTTCAGGAATTTTCATGGAATGTTTTTGTGACTATTTTTAGTAGTTGGTGAAAATTTCAAGTTTCTAACTTTATTATTTTTGAAGAAATGTTAAAAAAAAATTTTCACTTTCATGGAAATGAAAGTGTAGTAGCATATTTTTACCGTTTTTGCCAATTTTTCCACAGATTTTCATCGTTTTCGAAAAAAGTATCGTGAAATTTGAAAAATACATTATCTAAAGAACCATTTGAGTGTGATTTCAAATCTTTAGAATTACTGATCTAAACTTTTAGACAAGTGCTCCGCTCAGAATTATAGAGAAAATTTCAAAACTGTTTTAAGGTGGTCGCTTTTTTTACCTGAAAATAACCAGTTTTATTCAAATTCTAACCATTAAAAGGTTGTAAAAAAAAAAAAAAATTACTAAAGATTTACTACTTTTTAGATTCTGAACGTTAGTGAAGAAGCTTATGTTTTTTTTTTTTTTTTTTGTATGGTTCATTAGATAATTTATATAATTGGAATTAAT
>JAIPRM010006193.1:0-19117 GCA_025469315.1 Stegophylla sp. TES_Ste_2020 | reverse complement strand
ATTGCATAAAAACTAACAAAAAACGAGATATTTCCGAAATTTTCAAAATGCTGCACTTAACTCAAAATTGATCAAATCTTTTTGAAATTTTTATGGAATTTTTTCGTGACTATTTTTAGTGGTTGGTTAAAATTTCAAGTTCTTTGCTGCATTATTTTAGATTTAGAAGTTATGTCAAAAAGTAATTTTCAATTTTACGGAAATTGCGGTAATTGCATATTTTGCCGTTTTTTGAAAATTTTTTTTCATTTTTTTCGCATTATTAAAAAAAATATTGAGAAATTTGAAAAATGACCTCTTAAAAGTACCAACTAGATACGATTTTGGATCTATAAAGTTACTGATCGAAACTTTTGGACCAGTGGTTCTATACGAAAAAGTGTTTACAGAGAAGAAAAAAAAAAAAAAAAAACATCATTGTAAAAACATAAGCTTCTTCACTAACGTTCAGAATCTAAAAAACAAACTATTGTCAATTTTGTCATGAGTCAGCAGGCTGCTGCCACCACTTCAACATAATTATTATCTAGGCTCTCTAGTTACTACCATGATAAAACAAATTGTAATAAATGATAAAACCTATTTGTTTTATTATGGTTACTATTTTATTATAGTTACTACGACTAGTGCTGCTGCTGCGTCAATGACACTACGGTGCGCGGGTTACGACACGTATGTGTCTATAAAGTGAGTAGTGCCTGACACGGCACATGATATTGTGACGTAGCGTGAAATCGGTGTAGGTTAGGGTCAGGCCCGTATTAGCGCATAGGCACTGTGCCTAGGGCTTACGAAAATATTTGGGCCAATGAACATTTTTGGAATACGATTTTTTTGTATATTTCATGTTTGCACAATAGTCAATAAGTAAATATTATACATAATATTTTTTTTGTGAATATGTATAGTGTGATATGTTAAACAATAATTTATAAGCGTAAAAAGTTTTGATTTAGAAATCATTATCATTATAATATCAATATTCATCAGCATTATTGATCTGGCACCGTTATCGTAATTGCTTATATTATAATTTATATTACTGTAATATAGGGTCTTAGAGAGCCAATATATCAGAGAGTGGCCATTGGTGTCGTCATTTCTGATTGGTTCCTGTATTTTCAATGATAAAAATTTCGTCCAAACAATATTATCTAATAATTAATGTGAAATGTTATTGTTTTATTACTGATAGACACATAACATGATGTGCTGATAATAATGTTTAGACAAAAAACTAAGCAATATGGCGACGTTCATATCCATTGATAAGAGGTCCGGTGGTCACTCTCTGATATATATGCCTTGTTTACACATGACGAGTATTCGGCCGTGTCACTCGTTTTATGTTGTTCAGTCTAGTACCGGTGTAGCGGGCGATTATTACCTCCCGTGAAATTTATACCCCCCCCCCCCCGGTAATAATCGCCCGAGGTAAAAATACATTGACGGGAGGTATTCTCTTGACGGGCGTATTAAATTTTAAAGAAACGATAAATCATTACTTCTGTAAAACGATTTTGAACGAAGGAAGTTAATAATATAAGAAAAAAAATGCAAAAATTCGGAGAGCTGGGCTGGAATCGAACCTGGTACTGTCGGCGTGCTACCGAAAATATTGAATTTTCAAAATAGAATAAAATAGATAGAAAACTATTGTTGCATGTGGATTTTAATTCACACCATCGTATTCAGCGTCAAAAAATACATAAGATGCAGTAAAACATTATCAACCTTCAGTAATTAAATGCTTATAATATATAGATATTTCGCAATATCTGTCTGTATTTTCTCCAATTTTTTTTCTATCAAACCCTTGTAAAATGTTTGATTCTTTGTCCGTAAGAAATTTTATTACACCAAAATATTTGCAATGAAATTTTCTATCTAGGCACCAAATTTCAAAACAATCGGTTAAGCCAATTTTCTTATATGTACGTTAAAGTGCAAAAAGTTGACTAACGATTTTTGAGATTTTTTCAGATCAATTTGACACATATGTCAGTGAGATCATATTAAATTTTCAAGCCTTAGTATCAAATATCAAAAATTTTATTGCATAAAAACTAACAAAAAATGAGATATTTCCGAAATTTTCAAAATGCCTACTTTTAAATTTTTATGAAATGTTCTCGTATTTATTTTTAATGGTCAGTGAAAATTTCAAGTCTTTTGCTGCATTATTTTAGAAGTTATGTCAAAAAGTAATTTTCAGTTTTACGGAAATTTCTGTAATAGCGTATTTTGCCGTATTTCATCAATTTGACGACAGTTTTTCCCCGTTTTTGGAAAAAGTATTGAGAAATTGGAAAAAATACCTCTCTAAAGTACTATCTAGGTGTGATTCCGGTTCTATAGAGATACTGATCGAAACTTTCGGACAAGTATTTCTATACAAAAAGTGTTTACAGAAAGAGAAAAAAAAAATATAAACATCATTGTAAAATCATAAGCTTACTCACTTCGTTCAGAATCTAAAAAAATAAAATAAACATTATTGTAATATCATAAGCTTCTTCACTTCGTTCAGAATCTAAAATATAAGAATTATATTCTATATAGGTAGGTGTTTAAGCGCGTTATTATCCTATATTTTAAATATTTAAATCAATATACCTAATAAAAATATACAATACCTACTTATTATCAAAATAAAATATTTTATTAAAACTTAAAACATTAATATTGTGGCGAAAATTGTCATTTATTTTGATAATAATATTCATTTAACAGGGTTTTTAATTCTTCACTAAAGATCATCAATGTTAAACATAGATCACTAAATTATTTTGTATTCATCATAACACTTTTTGACAGGATGCATTAATTTTCAGCAATTCCATAAACAATATGATCCTAAAATATGACTATTGAACTATTTCAGTTGATATTGAATTTGATGAAGAACAAAATAAGTATAATTATTATTTAAAGCGACCATTTCGATAATATTTGAAGAATAACTTTATCAAACGTTGTATGTGATGTGCCAAAAAAATAAAAAAATGTGTACTCCACACGTTGGAGTGTTTTTCGTACGTTTGGGTGTGATAAATTTTAAAGGAACGATAAATCATTTCTTCAAAAAAACGACTCTGAGTGGAGCTTTAACTAATACACAATAATAATTACCAGTTTTGAAGAAATAAACGTTAACGTTGGACAAAGAAATATTTTGTTACTTACAACATTTACGAAAAACGAAAATTGATTTTCATATATTCACATACACCTAATGAATACTCCATAAATAATTTCAAATTACCATAAAATATGAGACAAAAACAATAATACGAGTTTACCTATAATATATTATCTAGGTAATAAATATTAATATTGTCTAAAAATTACATTATTAAAAATAAATTTCTAAAAAAAAAAAAAAAAAATACCAAAAGGATTGGAATTGCCAACGATTCAAATATTAATATTGTCTTAAAATTATATTATTAAAATTAATTTCTAAAAAGCCGAACATAATTCGCACGATGGGTGTACTTTGCTCGTCGGGATGTTCTTCGCTTGACGGGTGTATTGAATTTTAAAGAAACGATAAATTATTTCTTCAATAAAACGATTCTGAACGAAGGAAGTTAATAATATAAAAATAAATGTGAAAAAAAAATGTTAGAAAAATGTCCAAAAATTTTTGGAAATTTTTTTTACGAAAAACTAACGATTTCCGTCAACTTCAAACGGGTATAAAAAAAAAAGTTGACTAACGATTTTTGAGAGTTTTTCACATCAATTAGACACATATGTCAGTGAGATCATATTAAATTTTCAAGTCTTAATATCAAAAATCAAAAATTTTATTACATAAAAACTAACAAAAAATGAGATATTTCCGAAATTTTCAAAATGCCGTACTTAACTCAAAATTGATGAAATCATTTTGATATTGTTAGAAAATGTAGTTGGTGAAAGTTTCAAGTTTTTAGCTCCATTATTGTAGAAGTTATGGTAAAAATAAATTTTCAATTTTACGAAAATTCCGGCAACTGCATATTTTGCCGTTTTTCGTTAATTTTTCGACAGTTTTTCACCGCGCTTGGAAAAAGTATTGAGAAATTGGAAAAATGACCTCTTTAAAGTACCATCTGGGTGTGATTCCGGTTCTATAGAGATACTGATCGAAACTTTCGGACAAGTATTTCTATACGAAAAAGTGTTCACAGGAAGAGAAAAAAAAAACATCATTGTAAAATCATAAGCTTCTTCACTTCGTTCAGAATCTAAAATTTATAAATCCTCAACGCCTTTATTATTTTTATTTTTATTATTATTATTTGGCTAGGTATCGATTTTATTATATTATAATATTATATTAATAATATGACTACTGGGATATGTATATAGGTAAACCGAATCCCGTGAAAATAGTAAGTAGCAAGAATGGCCGTCACCAGAACAACTACAACATATCTTGGACGGTGGATAGTTACACTCCCATCGAAGAATTCAAATTATTCTACAGAAAAGTGCCGGTGCCCGATGAGTCTCCAATCGATACGCGAACCCAACTCCAATGGCCGAAGAAGCCTCCGACTCGCAATAATGTGAGTTTAAAAAAAATAATAATAAAAACGAAAACGCACCCCTTCGTTTATGCGTTTTTCTTTTATTATTCACAAACATTTCATTAATTCACGCGTCGCTGGAATTGTGACAATTAAAATTAAAATTCAACTACTAATACTACCCATATATTGTATGTTTTCAGGAGAACGAGGGATATAGTGGAGGCCCCATTTATGGCTACAACAGCATGAGAAACGAATGGAATGACGTCATCCTCCCTGCCGTTCCCAGCGAACAATTCACCCACCGCATGTCCTACAACATCCGCGGATTGGACACCGGCTCTGAATACGAATCCAAAGTTATGGCTAAGAACCGATTCGGCTGGACCCCAATGTCTGAAGTTTTCAAATTCGTCACCTCCGCTACACCAGAAATCGGTAAGGATGCACGAGAATGTTCTCGTTTGACATAATTTAATTCGGTTACGTTTAATCGAAATTGAAACAACGCTACTTTTATTTTTGTGCCGTAATGCAAGTAAAAATTTCATAACTGTTTGCCTTCGTGCAGAAGAACGCTGACTCGTTTTATTTTAATAGCATTTTTTTTTTTTTTTTTAATAACGCTGAACAGTTTTGTACGAAACCACTACGAATTAAAACTCTTTAACCAAACAAATAACATGGTTAGACTTGAAAAAAACGACGCTCCACGCAGTGTATGAAATCAAAATTGTTTTCCAAGTATACCTATAATAATTTATCAGTGAAATTCGAGCGCAATCTATAGTAGACTTGCTCATTTTTAAATTCTGAGTGGAGCAATAAAGTGTTTTTACAGCGATGTTTGTATTTTTTTTTTATTTTTTTTATGTTTAAACGTTTTCGTATAAAAAATACTTGTCCAAAAGTTTCAAACAGCAATTTTTTGAATCACAATTCACCTCAAAATGGTATTTTTAAGAGGTAATTTTTAGAAATTTTCAATAAGTTCTCAAAATATGGGAAAAACTACCCAAAATTTGACAAAAAAACACTGAAACTATTTTTTTTGTAATTCAAACTTTATGAAAATATGAATATAGATAGACAACTATATGAGAAATACTCTGGCATAAGAAAACATTTTTTTTGTTATAATTTTTTTTTTTCTACTTTTCTCCGTTGATAGAGTATTATAAAACTTGCCAAGAAAAAATAAAAATGCTGTTATCATAAAAAACTTTAAAATGTTTAAATAAAATTGTCTTGAATAAACTGAAGCTCTGCTCAGAATCGTTTATCTATAATAATTTATCGGTGAAATTCGAGAGCAATCTATAGTAGACTTGCTTATTTTTTTTCTTTTGTAATTTTTAACTATCTGTATACTTTTGAGTTTTTATAATTGTATGATCGTATAAATGTACACGAAAATTGTGGTATTTAGTAGTGTAAAAAGAATCGATTTAAATTACCGCGTAGCATGGAAAGAATTTAAATTTTCTCTATATTCAAATGTGAAAATAATCAAACAATTATTAAACTTAAAAAAAAAAAAAACAAAGCAAAGAAAAGAAAACTTTACAAAATTATATAACGAAAAATTAATCTTCACAGTGGTGAGACAGTAGAATACATCATAAAGTATTATTATATATGTTTATTTTTATCCGTTACAACTTACTATAGTCTCAAATATAGAAAAAATACAAAAGTGAATCACTCCCGGCTATTTTAACTCAATATTTTTTAATTTATTTTCACCGATGTAATATTAATATATTATATATTATATTTGTAATATTATCTTGGTTTTTTTTTGTATTTTGATTGACTAAACAATAATGTTTAACTTAACATACATCCTTATTAATAAAATAATTAAAAATTATTTTATTCTCAAAAATCACAACAGAGAATCAATTTCAACACTCTATATTGTATGAATTAAATAAACCATTTCCGTTTGTATCCATTTTTCGATTTTTTGACATTGAAAGACTTCACTATGCAAAAGTTTTCAAAATCTTTTGTTTTCAAAATCTATAATGAAGAGTATAGATTACATTTAATTATGATTGAACTCCTATGAAAATTTGACATTTCAAACAAAAATAAACAACCTTTACACTTCCTATTATACAATATTTACATTAATTAATTGACTGGTTTTCCGAATACCCGAGTTTTAAATTTATTAAAAAAAATGACATAAATATAAATTCATATATATCATGTGTTCTACAATTGCATGCCATATAAGCATTTTGAATGTAGGTACGCTTGTAAATTTATTATTTTTTTTAATTTATAAGGTAATTTACGAAAAAAAAAAAAAAAGAAAATATAATATGGCGTGTTTGCATGAAAGACTAATAATTGCCTTCTTCTATGCAATATTACACTTAAAAAAAAATAAAAAATAAAATGTTTGACGTATATTAATTGTTTAATTACTAAGCACAACATTTGACCTATGGATAAACGATAAGAGAATACATGACTTACTTACGCTACAGCTGAATACAATTCAGACAGTTTAATATTACTAAATGTGATTTTGTATAACTCATAACCAACTCAACCCTCAAAACACGACTATTTACATAATATACACATTATATTTATTTATTATTTTTTTTTTTTTTTTTGCAAACGCATGTTTTTATTTTTTGTTCATTTATTGTTTTATTTTTCATTGGCTGGCATGTGTAGATTCGAATCCAAAATATCAAGCATCCTATGGTAGCTCAATGACATCAAGTGTGTATTTCTTAATTTGTATTTTATATTTTTTATTTTATGTTCTACGGCATAACTACTGCTTTTTGTTATTAATCCAACTCAGCGATTTGCAAAATAATACATTTTTCTTATCTATGATAAGATATATGTATTATTAATATACGGTGGTGTAATTTAAGGTCAATGCTGTAACCCTACGTCACCTAATTATGTACATTAAAGTCAAAACTACGATAACAAATAAAAAACATTATGTTGCGGACAATTTTTATTTATTTTTTATGGGGCCAAAATTTTCACATCACATCACCGTGTACATTTCTTTTTATTTTTTTGTATGTAATAAAATGCTCTCTGCTCTACTTATGTGCTTACAAGATCTCTGTTTATTTTAGACGCTGAAGCCCGTGACCTTGGCTCCACTTCATCATACAACGGATTCACCAAACGCAGCTTCAACGTCATCTTCTTTGTCATCTTCAACGCCCTTTACTTTGCCTTCAACAACATTATTTAAATCACTTAAAAACCTACAATAATCATATCACAACAGTGGCGTGGAAATAGTAATAGAATGATAACACATTTAACTCATTAAAACTAAAAATAAAACTAAAACTAAAACTAAAAATAATTTTTCAATTTTGATTTTAAACCGATTACCTTAAAAATTTAATCTAACATTTACAAACTGAACTATAAGTATTTTTATTATTTTTTTTTTTTTTATAATAGTAACATAATTTCATGGGGAGGGGGCACGCCACTGTTTTTTTCGCTGAAAATAGAACAATAGTCAAAATTAATAATATACCGTCAACCGTATAAAATAAAACTAAATTTTGAGCAAAAAATATATCTTCATATTAACACAAAAATAAAAATTTAAAACTTTTAAAATCTCACATACATGATCTATAAAAATTACAAAAACAAAATAGGTACATAAATATTCATTTAATAAGAAAATTCAAAAAATTGTATCCAATAGTTATCTAATATTCCTAATACAGCTTTTTAATATTTAGTATAATATCATTTAGTTAAAAAAAAAAAAAATGGGCATTATCATAATATTTAAAATTCATCTTTGATTTAACACTACATAATATTATTATAACACCGCATTTGAATCGTTAATTATAGTCCTATTAAAACGGTTTTTCAACTATAGTTCATACAATATCTCAAAACATTTCAAAACAATGTCAATGGAGTAAAATATATACTTAAAAAAACAATAAAAATTCCTTTAAAAATTACTACACTCAACATACAGTTGTGAACTATACATGAAAAATTCGAATAATCCCAATCGAAATTTCTTGTTTGTTTCTTCGGAACATTTTTCGATCGGACTCAACGATCATAATATTAAAGTATTAAATATTGTCGAATCAAAATCATTCACAATAATTTAATGAAACAACATCCAATATTCTATAATCACATATTTTATAACATCATGAAATATATATAAAAAAAAAAAAACATCAAAATAAAGTTTATGCTATAAACTCGACAATAAAGTCGCAAACTAAAAATAATTTAACAACACCGGATACCAAATCCGCGCTATCTGTCCGTCAAACGAACAGTTTCCATTACGTGCATAATACGCGCATTAACATTCAACACGTATAAATAATTATGCGTCAACATTTTTCTATTAAAAATCGTTCTTTTCCAAACCCCCTTCGACGCAAGCTTATACTGTCATATATCTATTTATCAGCACAACAGCGTCATTTCGTTCAAGATTAAAATTTTTCTTTAAAATTAAAGCACCGTTAAAAAAAAAAAAAAAACAAAAAACAAAAAAAAACATAAATTCTACTAGTGTATTAGTGTGTTTTCCATACGAACATAAACTACAAGTGGTGTCCTTTAAACGTAGGAAAGAGGGACCAGAGGCGAATCTATTTCAAGCGAATACGTATTCGACGAGATGAATATCTGAAATGTCACAGAAAAAAAATGTCCCTAAATTTCCAAAAGATTAATTAACGAAATAAGACTACATTCACCACTACCTATATAATTGTCCTTTGTCCTTTCGTCTTCGCGAATTCTTTCAAACATAAATTTGAATAATCTTCTAAAGTTTTCCAAACGATCACGACTCACGAGTCGATTTACTTGCACGCATTCATTAATGTGCGTATGAATGCGTAAATTTTCTGTCATAGAACATTGGACTCCATTTCCTCCGGCACGAAATGTATGACCTTTCAGAATGATTTTATCGGTATAACGGAAACTTGATGTATACAAAAATCACAACACTATCTATTCGTCAAAATGCGATGTTCTATGACACTCTTCTAAAATTATTATTATTTAATTGTCAGGCTTAAGCAAAATGGCAAACGTGTGTGAATATACTAATTATTTGTAATAATCTATTATTATTATAAACTATTTATGCTATACAATAATATAATATACTTACCTTATATATACACGATTGACTTTAGAATGTCATCATTTTTTTTTTTTAAATATAGTATTACGTTTAACGTTAAAACATATATTACAAACGAAAAATATCCTTAACCATTTTGTGTATTTAAAAATTAGCTTTAAGGAATCGCACTTGATGAACAGTATAGTAAACCTACTCATATTGTTCACGGTTTTATTATACTATTCATACGAATGATCATCATTATCACCTAAGTATTATTATAGCATTTTAGTAGTCTACAGTTAGTGTAAACTTACATAAAACTTAATATTTGTAAATACTTTTAGATATTATTATACACATATTATATCTCTTTAATAAATATAGAATATCGTTAAAAGAGCGTGTTAAACTAGTAAATAGCATATACATTCACAGCCTGAATATTACACATCTGTATTGGCAATAAAACTAATTAAATATCATAAAATATCATCGCATTATAAAATACTTAATAATACAACGACAACGAACTTAAATAGCCCGTTTACCCTGAGTTAAAACATATAATACGCTCTATACTTAATTATTTATAATCATTATAACGTTTGATTGATGTCTTTTATTGACATTTAGATAGGTACATTAACCATATTATATTTATAACTTATACATTATTATATTTATGATTAAAACAAAAGTGAAACAATTTTTAAATAAAAACGAGATGGTTTTGTATGTGAATTAAAAAGACGATTAATGACGATTAATATTCTACTGAATACCAAACGATAAATATAATTTTCAAATGGTTTTGACTGTTATTGAAATCGGTCTACGGAAAAAAAAAAAAAAAAAAAACTCGTGATAATATAATATGTTAAGAAATGTTTGGAGGGGTTTTTATTTTGGATTTATTAAAAATATAATGTAACCGAAATAATATAGCGCATCACAGAGTTAGACTACATTTAAATACCTAATGCGTAAGTTGTTACAATTTAGTAAGTCATTAATATTATTATATTATGTTATAATAGTTTCTTATATAACTTAAATACCTAATCAATTTTTAAAATATTATTAGTGTGTTGATGTTTTAAATGTTAAATTATATAATTATTAAGAATATATTATACACAATATTATAATAAATGTTAATCTTATTATTAACTATATTAATTTAAAAAATATCATGTTTTATAGTCGAATAATAATATACAAAACTAAATACGATTTTATTCCATATCTAATAAGTATAAAGGACATAAACACGCTTTTCTGTCTTCATATTATAATAAAATGATATAACACTATAAACGGCGACTATTTATACAATATTTACAAACTCAATTTAAAATTTTAAGATATAACTGTTCAAGTCTCTAATTAATAAATTTCATTAAATTCAACGAATAAATTCAAAATGGAATCTACTATCTAGCAACCGTAAAAATACATAATTTTAACATGTAATTATTATGCAATACTCTGGCAGAAAAAAACATTTACTTAATTTTCATTCTAACCAAACACTCTAGTTCTATAGAGATATTTTATTTGCACCTTAAAAATCCATAGCAACAGGAGAACAGTTATTTTACAAATTAATTATAGCCTTAGATTTAAGAACCTTTGTTTTTTTTTTGTCTATTCTATAATAATGTATCCCCTCCTTAATATTTCTTGAACAATATGTTGTTTATTTAAGTATTTTTAGTTTTGTAACTTTTAATTATTTTAATATAGGTACTCTTATTTCAGTAATTCTTATGAAAATATTTTGTTTGTTTACAAGTGACTATTTTAGTTTTTATTATTTAAATTTACGAATATTATTATTATATTAATGATAAATTAAAAATATGAAAATTTTTTTTTTTTATCTATGTGTAAAGACTTTTTGTTGTTAATGTAATAATTATTATTGCTACTTCTATTATTATTATATACTTTTTTTTATTTATTTATTATTATTATTATTATTATTATTATTATTATTATTATTATTACTATTATTATTCATTGATAAGAATATCTAGACCTAGAGTGTAGTTGAATAAAAAAATACGAGTAGGTAATGTGTACATAATAGTTACCTACCTTCTGACTTAGTAATATTTAATAATACGTACGATATACATTTTTAATGCTATTAAAGGATTATCCTTAGCCTACATTATAATATAATTGATGGAATATTATTGAATAAATTTATCCGAGTGAATATAAAATTACGTGTGTTATACTTATTTTATAAATGTATAAACATTTATACGAAAACAAAAATTCTTAGATTAATAAGTTAAATGATTTGAATTCATCAATGAATAGAATGTATGAATAGTTAAATGCTATATTTAAATTTAAGAGAACAATTCCATAAAGTACTCAAGTGGTTTTCGTAGTTTTTCACAAATAAGGATTTTCTGTTCTGATACAAAGAAAAAACAAATTCTTATCCAAAAATTCATAAATTTGTGATAAAACAATTTAAAATCAGTTTTGACTTCAAGTTATTTTTATTATTTAGGCAGTTTTATATAGTTTACTTTTATATAAAGCTATAGAATTAAGCTATAGCTATAAACCATAGTTAACAATGGGTATACAGGTACATAATATACACAAACATCGATTTCACGTGGGCAATGGAGGCAATCAACTGAGTCATTGCCCCCGTTTATTATTTTTAATAGAGGGAGGTAAACGTGAAAACAGTATTTTGCTTTTGTGTACAAAAGTTATTTGATTATTATTATGGTTAACGAGAAGTACTATGAAACTGCAGAACCCAAAGGCGTCATTTCACATTTTTTCATGGGATGCAAAACTAAAAATCAAAAATTCAAAAACACTAAAAACAATTTTTCCAGGATTATAAATTTAAAATTTAAGATGGTTTTCGTCGAGAAAAAAAAGCTTTTTACGTGAAAATTACGAGTTTGATACAGTTCTAATTAATAAATTACTTATTTCTAACTACGTTTATAAAAAAATATTCATAGAACTTACTGTTAAGAAAATTTGAACACGAGTAGAAAGACAAGTACCAAGGAATATTATAGTAAAAACAAAGTTTACAGGATCAAAATATAAAGTTTTATTTGGAAAACATTCGAAAAACGAAATTAAAAAATGGTTAAATTAAAAAAAAAAAAATCTTGTAAAATACCATTAATAATAAATGAATATTCCAAGTGCCTGGTACAATTAGTTTTAAAAATGCAATTTAATTACTGAAAACGATTTCATTTACAGTGATTAATATTTGATAATTTTTACTTGAATTTGAAATAGATTTAGAAAAACATTTGAGAATTAATGACGAATAATGACGTCTTTAAGAGACCATCTAAAGGTAATTTCTTATATATAAAATAAAAGAACCAGTGGTGCAACCAGAATTTGTTCAAGAGGAGGGTTCATACTTGTTTGATCATAGACATTTCAATTAAAGAAAAAACCTGGTACCAAAAACACTTATATCAGCTTCAACTAATGGAACAGAAAATGTAATTAATATTTGTTATAATTTAAAAATATTTGGAAATAAATCAGGATTACAAAGGTTATTTATTTCAATAATACCTTTTTGTTCTATATAGTATTGTCATCCAAATAACTATTCCATAAAATTTATTATAATTTTACTCGATCAAAATTGTCAACATCAGTAGAATAAAATTCAACGAGTTCTTTTAATTTTTAACTTTCATCGCCAGATTTCGTAGTTGCTTGCAGAAAAAAATCTCAAACAACTCAAAATATCAACTTTCCTTTATTAATGGTTCATAAATATTTAGTGGTCTGGAATCACGGTAACTAGAGTTAGAATTTTGTAGCTTTAAATACTATGAAAAAAACAATAAAAATGAAGCAATCAAGCACCAAAAATCTTATAAAAAAGCACAAAATGTCCAAAAATAACAAAATAAAATTGCGTGCATTTCATTCTATGTAGCATAAATCGAATTTATATTTGACTTATCTTCTTTTTAGACCAATAAAAAAAGGAAACAAATTCCTAAAAAATCATTACTCTAACGATGACCCTTTAAAACTATGCCTTAATGGACACAAAGAATTTTTGATTCAACTACGGGAATCATAATTTTTTTATTGTTTTGTTTTTGAATTTTTTCGGCTTTGTTAATGTGGTTGTAAACAGGATTAGATATCCCTGTAACTATATTCGAAATTCATTGAAAATCTATTTTAACACTATTTTGATAGTTTAAAGTTTTTTCATTACACCACATTTTCTACGGAGGTTTCCATTTTTTAAATGCCTTAATTTCTTCATTCACGACGCCATAGAGAATTCATATTTTTAGTCTTATAAATATTTTCAATTTTCATTGATATTCAGACCGTTACTACAGAATAAACTAACTTTATCTGGTCTAATATACGCTGTCACGAAGCATTTTTCAAACTATTTATGTTAAAATTATCATATTTTTAATATCTTAATACAGAAAATATTACAAAATAATTATTTTTGTAGCTAATAACAATTCTTATAATAATATTTTATTATTTAAATAACTTATATAAAAATAAATAATTTTAAATATAGTCCCAAGGGAGGGGTCCGGACCCGGGATCCATCCCCATGGTTGCGCCACTGGGAAGAACGATACTTTTGGTTGAGTTTCATTACACGAAAAAGTGTTTAAAAAAGAAAAAAAGACTCTAAAAATAAACATCTTTGTAAAAGTTGCATGTTGCTATAACTGTTGGTTTTGAAGTTATGACTAAATAACTAAAACGGATTTCATGAAAATTTAGGTTTTGACAAATTTTACAGTTTTTTTGTCTATTTTTCGGTGTATTTCCCTTGCGCGTAAATAAAGTATTGAACCTTTTAAAAAATAACCTCCAAAATGTGCCAAATAGATACAATATTCTGTATAAAAAGTTATAGAATTAATCTTTTGGATCAGTATTTCTACCTAAAAAAGTGTCTTCATAAATAAAATTAAAAAAAAAAATCAAATTTGTAATACCAATACATTTAGAACTCCACTCAGAATAAAAAAATGATGAAAATGTTTTTTATAATTCCACAAAGTTATCTGCATCTACATATTTAAAGTGCTTTAAAAAAACTCGTGATATGCATTTGCACACCTTTGCATCCCATAAATGACGCCCCAGGCAGAACTGGTTGAATAATTTGGCAGTTCTAAATTGTCACAGATCAATTACAGAGTAATTGAACTTATGCATGATAGAAAATAAGTGCTCCACAAAAAAAAGGCTGCATCCGAATTGAGTCCCAAAACTGAAAAAACATACTAATTGAGTCCCAAGAAATAAAACTTACTATACTAATTGAGTCCTAGGAAAAAAAACACACTATACTAATTGAATCCCAGGTAAAAAGCTAACTATACTAATTGAGTCTCAAAAAAAAAACTAACTATACTAATTGAGTCCCAGGAAAGAAAACCTACTATAAGAATTATTGATTTTCGTTTATAGGTGCTTCCTATGAATAAATTCCTATCAAATAAAACAACATTTTCCTTCTCATTTATTTATTTACTACAGTGTAGTAAAAAACACAGACTTAGTACTGTCAACACTTTTATTATAAATGTAGGTATGATTAAAAATAATTTTAATTTATTGTTTAAAATAATAGCTCTTCTTTTAATAATTTTGATTTTAACAAGTCTTGAGTGACGTAGTCTTTTTGAAAATATTATAATATACGTATTATTAAATAATTAAATATTGGGATTAAATTTATAAGATAGTAGTTTTATAAATTCTAAACGACTAATTTTTTTTTAGTGTATTGCACTATTTTATTACTTATATAATTTTCTTTTTTAATAATGTTGATTCTTCGTTTTGTCGTACTTCGTAATTTTATGTAGACGTCTTTTTG
Source organism: Stegophylla sp. TES_Ste_2020 (assembly GCA_025469315.1). NCBI lineage: Eukaryota > Metazoa > Arthropoda > Insecta > Hemiptera > Aphididae > Stegophylla > Stegophylla sp. TES_Ste_2020. The sequence goes on along the minus strand of JAIPRM010006193.1, from coordinate 3,558 downwards.
TATATCTTTCAAAGCTTCTATAAATTGAAATATGTTCAGATATGCTTTATAAAACATGCCATTAAATTTTGAGTGAAATGATTCACAGTTATTTGTAGTTCTTGCTGTTAATAAAGAAAAGTCCGACCAAATTTGAGGAGGAAATTTAGAATCAGTACAAATATAATTTTCAAGTAAGTAATCTAAAAATGCATTTAAATTAAGGTCATTGAATGGCTTAAATTAAATTAAAAACAAAACATTCTTCTACTTTATCTGGTTTTAAAAAAGGTAGACCAAATACATATTTTAGAAATTTTCCTATTTTTGAACTTTCATTCGTGTATAATTTGGATAACCCTAAATTTTGAATCTTACGCCACCATATGGGAGCGACATCCCGTTATTATAGTAGTTAGCCAAATTATTTTAACTGCAGAATGTATTGCTATCTTAGAATCAATATAAATTGTGTTTGGTGATAACTGATAAGCATAAATTAATTTTTTCACATTCTTTAATTAAAAAATCAAATGCACTTTTGTATGAATTAATTGATTTATTAGGCAATAAAAAAAAAGCAAGTGGCACATAAGTATTTGTATTTTGTATTTCACGTATTGTAAAAAACTGAAAAAATTGTTTTAGACAACTCAGAAAGGTTCCATCGACATAAATGACGTCAAGTTTGTTTAAACACGTTAGGTTGGTGGTACACGAAAATAATAAAATATTTGAATCTACATCATTGACCATTAAAAATGGTTCATCCTTATTCGTATTAATACTCATGTTTTTTAAAATATTATGAACGTCATTAGTACACTTGAGTAAATTTGGTAACATAGAAGATCTGGCATAATTCATATTTTTTCTAATTAAATTTAAATGAGTTGTAGTCAAAATATTAATATCATTTGTAGCAAGCTCATTATGTATTAGTTTAGATGGTCTTTCACAAATATTGTCTATTTCTTTCCTCTTTAACTGGTTATTCAATATTTGTCTATTTAATAATTTAATATCGTCTTTGTCATGGTTATGATTTAAATTTTCAAAAATGATATTTTTTTCTGTATCTGAAAGCGGTAAAAAACTTACTGAATATTTATTATATTATTTAATATATTTTAGTGTTTTAAAGAAGGCTTGTCAACTATTTTTCGTACACCTCCATCTTTTGTTTTCGTGTTTAAGTAACTTATGAAAACGAAACTATTTTTATAATCAATGTTTTATTTTTTTCACTTAACATACTCTCTATCTCTGTGCACGTATCAAACATCACTAACCATATTGTAGAATAATTGTGGAGTTGTATTTCAAGCAATAAAAATTAATGTTTAAAAAAATATTTTCGTATGGGATACTTAGGTATTTAGTAGGATCATATAGATACGATACGTATGTCTGATAAGCCACTGGCAATCTAATCTACAGTAGACAACTTTACTGATTGTGGTTGTCGGAACGTTTATAAAAGTCGGGACTCAATTCGAACAAACGATTTTACAACTCAGGACTCAATTAGGACAAATGATTTTAGAATTTGGAACTCAACTCGGATAAACGATTTTGAAAAACTTGGGACTCAATTCGAACAATTAGAATACGGAATTTTTTTGGGGAGACTCAATTCGAATGCACCGAAAAAAAAAAATGTTGCATTAAAATTAATATAATTTTTGACAATATTTTCATTAATAAAATGTAATGTAATAAATTTAGTAAGGAAAAAGTTATATTTTCATATGTTTTTAGATTTTGAGCGGAACGAAGAAGTTGGTGAATATCTAATAATTTTTATTATTTATTTATTTATTTTTAATACTTTTTCGTATAGAAATACTAGTTTCATATATTAACTCTTTAGATCACACTCAGATGGTACTTAAAAAAAGGTCAATTTTCAAATTCTCAGTACTTTTTTAAAATATATGGAAAAAACCAAAAATTGAAAAAACAAAAATCAAAATATGCCATAAACGAAATCTTCATGAAATTGATTTTAATCATTTAGACATAACTCCAAAACTAACAGCCAAAAGAACTAATAATTTAAAATGTTTACCCATTTTTAACAATAGTGAAATACAGACAGAAAAAAAGTTGCTAAAGCTACGCAAAATAAATTATTATTATACTTGTTAACTATCAGAAGTGATGCAGAGGCATATTTAGGATTTTCTCAAGGATATGAAAATTATTTTTTTCTTAGTAAGGGCCTCTTTATTTAATAAGAGTAATAGCATTATATGTCATAAATTGTCGTAAAAATGTATAGAACATTATTAATATGAATTTTACAATAATGTTAATAATAATATAATTTTAAATATCTGATGTCGATGAAGAAATCATACAAGTAGACAAAGTTTGTGATTATCCATTAATTTTTTCAAACTGCCTAAGTTTTAAAGCACTTATTAATTAAATTATGGGAATGTCGTTAAGAGGTTTTAGTATTTTAAAGAGGATGCGCTAAATATCGAAATTTATGCCCGTGAGGGTTTGGAATTTATCTCAGTCTGGTCAAATCGAAAAACTCGAAATACTACAAAGGTATTTTATTCATAATTTGTTGAGATTCAAAATTAAATTTTTATATTAATTTATAATATTATTAACTAGGCACTCAACAAAAAAAAATTGATGTAGAGTTTATTTAAAAGTTATTAAAAGGTATGATAGTTTTTCCAAAGTTTTTATCTCAAAATAGTTTTTAATTTCCAACAATTAATTCAATAAATACAATTATTTGTCTTCATATCTCTCTTAGCTATTGAAATTATATTCATGAGAACCCAATATGCTATTTGTCTATGTCGTATAAAGAACAGATTAATTTTTATTTTTATTCTTTTTTTTAAATTTGAAATGCAAGTCTTTGATTTGAATGTATAATTTGTTATCAGTTTGAAGTATTAATAATTATTAATTATCATGCTAATAAATTTATAATAATATTCTCTAATGTAATTCTCATATACAATACCACATTGAAATAAATGACGAAAAATCAAGAACGTAGGGAACACGAGATAGGTATTTTTCCGTTTTTATTTAATTTTTTTGTAGTTTTACATAGTTTGAGACAAAACTATTGAAAGTGAAGAATGATAATCTCTAAAAAATAATATGGCAATAAAATTATCTATCGTCAACATAGAATAAATGTACTGATTTGAGAATGTATTCGATTAAAAAAATATGTTTCCTGAAAAAAAAAAAGGTATATAGATATAAATGTAAAACTTAAACTTTTTGACTCCTCATAGAATCTAAAATAATTGAATATAGTTAAAAAAAAATTGAAAATCTTTTCACAAATCGTATAAATTTTTAATGTCCTCACAAAATAGTGACATAAAAAAAGGTCAAGGGAGGGGATCTATCCCCCATATTCCCCCCCCTGTAAATACGCCCCTGAAGTGATGAATCAAGATCATTATTATTATTTTAAATTTTGAGTAGAACAAAATGTTAGTATTAAGGTTTGAAAATTATATATAATCGTATTAATAATATACTAATAATTCAGAAAAAGTATTAAAAATCTTAGCCACCTTTTTTTTTAGA
>JAIPRM010006192.1:0-19118 GCA_025469315.1 Stegophylla sp. TES_Ste_2020 | reverse complement strand
AACAAAAAATGAGATATTTCCGAAATTTTCAAAATGCCGTACTTAACTCAAAATTGATCAAATCATTTTGATATTGTTAGAAAATGTTTTTTCACCGTTTTTAGTAATTGGTGAAAGTTTCAAGTTTCTAGCTCCATTATTGTAAAAGTTATGGTAAAAATAAAATTTCAATTTTACGAAAATGCCGGTAACTGCATATTTTGCCGTTTTTCGTTAATTTTTCGACATATTTTCACCGCGCTTGGAAAAAGTATTGAGAAATTTGAAAAATGACCTCTCTAAAGTACCATCTGGGTGTGATTCCGGTTCTATAGAAATACTGATCAAAACTTTCGGACAAGTATTTCTATTCGAAAAAGTGTTTACAGAAAGAGAAAAAAAAATAAAAATAAAAATAAACATCATTGTAAAATCATAAGCTTCTTCACTTCGTTCAGAATCTAAAACATTTCACTTAGTGAGTTTTATATTCCAGTATTAACAACAGGAAAATAAATTTCACATAGATATTAAAAATGTATATAAGTATACCACAATATTTTTCATATTATTATTGTTTATCTATATTTAAATTTTCATAACCCTTGAAAAAATAAGTTTTAAATGTGTTTTTGTCAAATTTTGGGTAGTTTTCCCCAAAATATTGAAAAGACTATTGAGATATTCTAAAAATGACATTTTTTAAATAGTATCATCTAGAACCAAATTCTATCAAACTTTTGGCTATTATCTCTATACGAAAAAAGGTTCACAGAAAAGTAGATAAATAAAAAATAAACATCAGTGTAAAAACACTAGCTTCTTCATTCTAACCAGAATCTAAAATTATATTTTCTCTTTTTGTTAAATTATAAATGATTCAGTAAATCAGAAATTTATGTAAATAATTTTACTTGGGTATTTCTGGCAATAATAATTCATTAGAAAAATAATATATTTAAAGATATTATATGAATATTATTTATTAAAATTATGTAAAAATAATCAAAAAGGACCAAGACAGTGAAAAAAAGAAAAAAAGTCCATTTAGTGGAAAAATAGGAAAAAAGCAAAAACGAGTTAACTTCATTGAAATTAGAACGATTTGAAACGTATTTATAAGAATTATCCCTCTATCACACTATTCACACTCTCTTAAAAAGTAGTGCAGTAGAATCCGCTTATAATGATATTCAAGGAACCGGTCAAAATTGATCATAATAACCGATAGTCACTATAATCAAAAATGAGGAAAAAAATTAAAAATTTGATAATACATTTATGTAATCATATTATAATATATTATGTAGTATGTACTTAATAAATATTATGTGTTACAAATGTATTCAATATGTATCAAAAAAATGTTATCGAAATATGTACAATATAATATAGTATAATTCAATTTATTATTAATAATTGTTCAGTTTTTCTTTAAAAAAAAAAAAAAAAAAAAACATAAAATTTGCATATTATATTTATTATTTTAGTTTGTAACACTTTTTTAGAAGATATATGAGGCATATTGTATACATATGATAAAATATCATTATAGATAAAGCATTTTTTTTTTTTATTTAACAACCAAAAATAATTGTCGTTACATTCGTTACTGTCATTATATAAACGACATAATAACAGATACAATGTACGATTTTTGCCGGGACTTTCAATTCAAGGTCATTGAACCCGGTTTGTCATTATAACCGGACACCAGTGGCGCTACGAAGTGGGGTATTTTGGAAATCTGGACACCCTTCTTAAATCATATTTATAGAAATTTTATTCAATGAGCATTGAAAAAAGAAATCCTTTTAAATATACAATTTTAACCTCTACTAATTCAGAAATAAACTTGATATTTACTTTTTGTTGTTGAATATACGAAGCTACATTTTATTTATCTACAAATAACGTTATAAAAACGTTAACTCGTAGAAAAGGCAGTTAGATTTTACTACATGAAATTTCTAATTAATGAATTCTTTTAAAGTGTCCATTAAACATTGATTATAGTTTTATATGTATTTAAATGATTATAGTAGACATTTTTTGGATAGATATCCCCTTGAAAAAATCCTAGTTGCGCCATTGCCGGACACCCGTGTGGTTAGGTTGTTATAAACGATTTCCACTATTGTATTTGCTACAAAACCCGAGCCCTAATAACAATAATACGATCTATAATTCGGTATACTTTGCTGCCGAACACGTGGCCGGGTTGTACGCCACGCCCAAGCTGCGCAGACAGTTCAAGCGTGACGCGTACAACACGAACTCGTCCACGTCGGAGATCGCGTTGTGGCTCACGTCCAACGATTCCAACAACGCGTTCGCGTCCAAGTTCTCCAGCTTCTCGATGCGGTTGTAGCACAGCCGCAGATTCTTCAGCTCCGTCAGCCTCTCGAGGTTTTCGATTTTCGCTATGAGGTTGTGCGACAGGTCCAGCTTCGTCAACCGGGTCAGCCCCTGGAGGTTTTCGATTTTCCGTATCGAGTTGTTCGCCATCCGCAGCTCATTCAGGTTGCGCACCAGCCGCAGTCCGCCGATGTGCGCGATCTGCGAGCAACTCAGGTCCAACTCGGTGATCACGTCCCAGTCGAACTGGTCGGGTTCTAAGTAAAACAGGCTGGCCACCTGTGTCGGCCGCCCCGAAAAAAATACGAGCGGTGGGGGGGTCGTGATGAAAAAAAAAAATAATAATAAAATAAATAAAAATACGGGTAAAGCCGAATATAAACCCACGAACGAGGGGACAAAAAGGGATTAATTTGTAAGTTTTGTGCAAAACGGGTTATACGCGCTAAAAATGGTAGAAAAAAATGGAAAGAAAAGTGAAGTAAAATAAAGTATACATAAGAAAGCCGGACATAATTCGCACCAAGGGTATTCTTCGCTCCTCTGATCAGATACTCTTAGTGGGTGAGTAGAATTCTTTATAAAAGATAAATCATTTCTTTAATAATATAATTCTAACTTCACTTTACATTACTTTGATTTACTTCACTTTATTCTTTTTTTTTTTTTTTTTTATCTAATAAATAAAGAATTTCTCATATTATTGTCTATATATGATTAAATTTTCATAAGTTTGGGTAAAAAAATTATAGTTTTCGAGTGTTTTTTGTCAAATTTTAGGTAGTTTTTTCAAAAAAATAAATTAATAAATAAAAAAATAAAGAATTGAGAAATTCAAAAAATGACCCCTTTAAAATACTAACTAGAGCTAAAACCGGTTTCAAAAAGTTGTTGGTCGAGACTTTTGCAGGACAAGTAAATCCATACGAAAAAGTGCCCACAGAAAAAAATTAAACATCATTGCAAAAACACTAGCTTTTTCACTTCGTTCAGAATCTAAAATCTATCGTTTTGAACTTTATAGTTTATGTCAAAGCGTATTGTGTAACGAATAATATAAGCGCGTGTTTATCGGATCAAGTCATAATTTTTCTCTCATTTCAGTGTATTATTTGAAGTGTTCACTAAAATCTATTTGAATTTACAATTTGATCAATGCACAACAAGAAATAGGTATGCCATTTGACTATATTGACTTATAATATAATTCAATACATAATATGCATAAAGTTGACTGTTTCTTTCATTCTAATCCTTGTATAATATTAAAAAAAAAATAACTAATGTTTGTATAGTCTGCTAATTGTTGTATATTGCATAATTTATCTACGAAATTGTTATTTGATGATTTATTGATAATATAGATTAAAAAAATATATATATCGGGGATGTATAATCTTACACAAAAATCAATAATTTCAGTCTATCTCTACCTGTGGATGCTGATTTTCCAAATACAAGTTTTTAATGTAATCTGGCGAGATCACACGGAACGTTTTTATGACGTCATCGGACTCCATAATTAACTTCGCACGAATACCTTGGCAGTATTTGTATTAATAATTCGTCATTGGTCTTGACGTACAACTCGTGTATTGTTGTCGTTGTTGTTTACTATGCCACCGCTTACTGAGCAACATATAACGAATATTATAAACATTGTTTTCGTACCGCCAAAATGTATAATAGCGTATAATAATGGTCGGTTTTCAATTATCAAAATATTCGAGTACCAAATGGTAGAATTTCGATTCGATCACTTTTGAAAGTACCTACATAATACACGATATCTAATTAATCATTGTTAAAATTATGTATTTAATTTGATAAGAGATAACAATATTTTAAAATTATTTTTTTATGACACACGGTAAAAAAATAGAATAATACTATAAAATTATTAATCAAAGTCTCGACCAAACATATTACTATACTTAAAAATTCAACTTCAACCATAATTTCGAACAGTGTCTGGTAAAATATTGGTACTGTTATTTTTTAATAGAAATTTACATAAAGAATTTAAATAATTTATTCACCCACAATAATGAATAGGATTTTTTATTTTTATATTAAGGAATGTAATTTTATTGAGTTAAGCAGCTTAAAATGTTCTTTTTTTTAAAAAAAACTTTCAATTTAAATTTATCAAAACGACGTAATGTATTAGCATTCGTACAAGAGACTCCATAAATCAGATCACATATAAATCATGAAAATATGGAAATCGTATTATGCCACACTCAGCATGGACAGGGAGTCTTTTTTATTGCACACTTTAATATTATTTTTAAATTTATAATAAAAAATTATTTATTCATAATAATAAAAAATATATATTTCTTGTTAATTAATGGGTTTCTTATATATACTTATATACTAAACTCAATTAAGTAAATTAGGTCAACTTAACTTACGTTATTTTTTTATATATATTTGATACAAAAAGTATATAATGCATATCGCATTACAACTTTTATCTTTGAGTACTAAACTACTGTACGAAATTCGTATCCAAGAACTGGACCAAAGACAGTAAATACTTGTTTTGACATGGTTTACCGTGTGAATGGACAATAAAGTTAGCAGAGTTCGTTTTTTTTGTATTGAAAGCAAACAGAGAGTGGTGTTTACATGCATATTTTGAAATAATTTTGTTCTAGTAATCATATTTAATTATGTGGCAGATGGCTAAGCATTCTACAACTGATTTAATTAAAAACATAATATGGCAATTTTTTTCATTTTTACATAAATACTATTCAAAGAATATCATAACATTTAAATGTGTATTAAATACATCTCATGACTTTCATTAAATGATTTTGAATTTTATTTTTCATAGTCCAATACAATTTTACCGTAATATCAATAATTTATGAATACGGTTCTTGCCCAACGTAAATAATCATAGCAATATTCAATTTTCATCAGACAAATATTTGTACAAAACTCGCGGACGAGTTAACTGTTTAAATATTGTTACACACAACACAGTGTACACAATATCTAATTTATTGGCGAATAACTTGGGAAGTGAACGTAAACATGGCAGGGCAAAAATGGCTATCTGTTATCCGCCCACTCCATGAATGCGTTTATTTATTCAACTCGTCTTTTTAATTTTACAATTCCTCAATACAGCTCAATGTTCTGTCATACAACGTCACAAGGTCAAGGGCATATTTAAGGGAGGTTTTGAAATTGAACGGCCAATAGGATAACAATAAATCTATATTTTGTATTATAAAATAATTAACAATCTACTATAATAATTTATAGTTAATTGATGAACATGTCGTATAAAGTTATCGTCAGTAGTGTAACTAGGACCATTTTGAAATGGGATGATACGAATATTTGTCACAAGGAGTAAACAAAAATGTGCATTTATAAGTATCTCATATTATAGGTCAGTTGATTCCAAACTGTGCGGCTGTTTAGTACTACTATCAAGTACTTACATTTTGATAAAAAATGCACAACGTAAATACTATCAGAACGTTCGAGAACTTGATGAAAGTAATTTCGTGCAATATATTCCATAAGAAATAAAATAGTACGAATAGAATAAAGAAAATATATAATCGTATTTCCCTATAATTATGCATTTGAGGAAAACTTAATAAATATTGCATGTCTTTCTTAACTATAAGAATGACATTTTTATCATAGTAACTTTAATGATGCTCGTTCAAAATTAGGTATTATAAATATCCTAGAGTCAAGGAGAAAAGCTTTATTGCGTATATTTACATTATTTGTGACTTCCTATTCACGTAAAGCAGGATTTTCATCACCTTAGGAAATAAACAATTTTAAACTCGCAAAATTGGTTTATAATCACAGACTGTACTCGAGATTACATTTTATCTACATAGACGGAGCCAGGAGGTGTTCAGAGTATTTCTCGGAACCCTGAAGTTCAAAATAAAAAAAAAAAAAAGGAAATAATGTCAAAAATTAATTCAAACGTTGTAAAAAATACAAATAAAACCAGTGGGGACCTACTAAATTAATCTTTTTTTTCTTGTCTTCATGAAAAATTTAATAAATACATAATATGCCGATTACCTGGTAAGAAAACTTACTCAAATTTCTATGCATATTTGAAAATTGAAATTACGTTGATCACAAGAAATCCTTAACTGTTAGTCCACGTATTTTGGTTTGGAGGTTTAGTAATTCTATAAGAATTGGTTTTTATAACTTGCTACCTACCTTTCTTATGTCAACACATCAATTATTCAGCACAAAAATGAAAATAGTGAATTATTATTAGAAATATAATAATTATTAGATAACTGTGTGCTGTGACTTTTGCTGTTAAATACAATATGTATCTATATTAGTACAATTTGTCTCAAATGGAATAAAATATAGTGTAATTTATAGAAATAACATTATTGAATAATAATAAAAAAAAATTGTATTGAAGAGGAGGTTGAAGATTTTTAAATACACTTGAAGTCCCTAAACTTGAAGGCTGATTTCACTTATGCTTATCTGTACATCACTAAAAGCAAATCGCATCAATATCACAGGTTACTATAATATGATATACTATATTATTAGGTTTCACTAGATAATCTCACGTATTAGGAAAATATAATTTGTTTTTGTTTTGTAAGAGAGTTTCAAATGTTAGAACAAATAAATTTCAATTGAAATACTTTCTTATCAATAAAAAAAATACATACTTATGAAAATAGGCATGCATAAATTTTATAATTGGTAAATGCATAAAATGCTATACTTAAAAGAAAAACAAAACTAGGAAAAGAAAATATATTATGTTTTTTTGGGTTTAATAAGAAACCATCGTTGTAAAGCAATAAAAATTTAAACATATATTATAATGTGATAAATATGATATTAGTTCGTTTTATACTTACGCAGGAAACATATTAAGTAATTATAATATTAAAAGTTACAAATTTTCAATACAAATTACAGAATTTAATTTGTACCTAAACGATTTCATTAACATATCTACATATGTTTGTAACTCTAGGAAAAATATTGAAATGTAGTTAAGTTTGTTATTGATGTTATATTATTGTAACCAACTGTATAGTTTCATTCTACCTCATCTGTCCGTCAATCAGAGTCAAATACGCCACTACACGAGGAAGTTAATACTACCGCGACGACGTCGGTCGTTGTGTCCAGTATGCGGCTGTACGTTCGAACGAACAGCGACCGTTGGGCAGAACACCAACAAGATAATGCGACTAACCCCTCGATTTGGCAACATTTACTTTGCTCCTTATCACGTCGCCACAATATAAGACTGACGCTCGCCCGCAGTGTCGATAAATTTTGGTTTATGTTCATTTCAACCCGACTTGGCCGAATTCATTGAAACTCTCTGAATTCTCTCTGAATGGAAATATTGGCGACGACCAATGTCACGACGATAATTAGAGCCGTGTCGTTAAGATTTGGCGCCCAGGACAAAATTAAAAGTATTCGCCATCTATTTTATTTATTATCATACATTTCATTCCTATTTAATTGAACATTTTCTTTTACAACGTAGGTATTTTGAACATAATTGCTATTGTAATTATTAAACAAAATAGTTAGGTACAAAATAATTAAAAAATTAATAAAAATTAAAAATTTAACATATTAGGTAGTATAATTTGTATATAACATATAACACATTACGAGTAAGTAAGATTATTCTGGTTATTTTTGACTATTGCAAATCGCACTCTCAGTGCTCGACGAGCAGTAGATTCGAGATAAAGAATACGATAATTGATTATAAAGCCAAATTAATACAAGGCGATTGACTAATTTTATTTTTATTACTCGACCATAGTCGGAAATTAGTTCAGAAATAATTTATAATGGTCCTAAATAACTTTCTCATTTTTTTTTTTTTAGATTATGAACGAAGTGAAGAAGCAAGTGATTTATTTTTATGTATAGTTTAAAATATTATAAAAATTATTATAAAAAAATATTTTTGGCACCCCTTTAAACCATGCGCCCGGGGCGCTTGCCCCTAAGCCCCCCCCACGGCACGACTCTAACGATAATTGTCATTGTCCACTACAGTTGTTGGTACAACTATTTCGTTGTTTTTAACTTGAATTACGTGCGTAAAAACAAAATATGTTCATTTCGGCCGGTAAAAATGAAAAACAAAAAAAAATACTACGGAAGTATGGAAAATATCTGTTCAACGAATAATTAACGGAATGTCGATGAATTGTATATAGATTAAGGTAATTAGTTATAAGGTTGAAAATAATTTTGTATTTTGAGCTTAAAATCAAATTCATTATTTTATTTATATTCAAAACCAAAATAACCGTGCAAAAACCTAAAAAAAAACCTTTGTAACAACTGCAGGTTTATTGACACCACTGGTTCTAAGCATTGATCATCAACATAATAATTACTGGTAGTTAATGATGTATAGCTGAGCAAGTTAATGGTATTTTGAACAATATTTAAACAATTCAAATAAGTTGTGAAAAAAAAAAAACAAGATTTTGCTGTAGTCGCGTTGATTGCGATATTATGTGCCGAAAAAGCTTTGGGCATGAAACTCGGATAAAAAGAAAATGGACTATTAAAAAATTATACCTAATGATAACACACTACAACGATTATCGAAAGTCGAAGAAAACATATCAAATGTATACTTATGTATTTGCAAATGATTTAAATAACCTCGTAGGGATTCGTAGACTTAGAGGAGTTGACTAGACGATTGCAACTAGTTACATACACGACTGGTCAAGGTTTACTAAATTAAATGATAATGTTTTGTATGTTAACTGGTGTATACACTACACAATTTCGTCCGTCCGTAAAACTTGACAACGGAGAAGATTTTTTTCATTAAAAACTCCATTTAAATGGGAAATAATTAAAAAAAAAAACGAACATTCTTCGCTCCTTGGGTGGTATACTCTTGGTGGGTGTATTTAATTAAAAAAAAAAAAAAAAAACGATAAATAATTTCTTCAATTAGAGTAATTAAACGATTCTAAGCGTAAATTCAGTTTATTCAAGACAATTTTACTTAAAAATTATGAAGTTTATTAATATTAAAAGACAAATTATTTTGTACTCAGCCAGTTTTATATCCTACTAGTAACTGAGAACAGAGATAGAATGTCCATAAAATATAATAATAATAAAAATACAAATACAAATAATAACATCGAAATTTAACAAATAATATTTTTGTTTTTTCCATATTCTAAAATAATAGGAAAAATATAAATTTGTTGGAAATAGTTTGGAAAATTAGGTAACTTCCCATGTTATCACATTCTGTGTCCAAACCATGTGATAATAGTGATTAGGACCTTCCAAACATGTCCGTTCTAATCAATAACTACCTCACTGATATCACAAAAACATTATGACCAGTATCACCTAAGCCAGAGGTGGCCAAACAGTCACATGCGATCGACTAGTCGTTCGCGGGATGATTTCAAAATCGGTCTTGTTAAAATGTATTTTTAGTATATTTTATCAAATTTCTACCGTTGAAAAATTCGATATTATCGTTATACAAAATTTACTCAATAATTATTTAAGAAAATTATTTAGAAGTCGATCTTCAAAAGAAAAATAAGTTCTTAAAAGATCTTTGTTAAAAAAAAGTTTTGCCACTCCTTAAGCCCTAAATCAAAAGGCCAATAATAAGCCACAATGGGTGATTTGTCGAAAAACTTTTTTTTTTTTTTACCCACAGTGGGATATGATCCCATACCTCCACCCGTTGATCCGCTACTGATAATAAGCATAAAGAACGTTCTTTCAAAACTCTATACTTACACAAAAGCTAACTTATTAGATTATTGCACAAAAAATATTTTTAGGAAGAAAACTCAAGAACAGAGACCAATGATTGATAAATATACAATAGTAGATATCGTACATTATGACGTATTGTAATATTTATGAAAGATATTAAATTATTACAAAATATACCAAACGTACCTGTTATATTAAAAAAAAAAAATAATATATTAAGTGAAGTTATCTTTAAAAACAATCCAACTAAGTGAATTTGAGTAATTAGCAATGTTGAATTACCACTTTTTCTGCAAAATATTGACAACGTTTAGATTAAGATTATAAGTTTAAGTTAAGTTTTTTAGATTTTTGTCGCAAAAATATTGTAATACACAGAATTTTGTAATCAAATTAAGTTGTAATAAAATGATAAAGTGAATTATAAAACAATAATTATAAACCAAGTTTTTTTTTTCTATAAGGTAATTAAGTTAAAAGTTAGCAATAAAAGTAATTTTTAACTCCACGTTAAAAGTTTGAGTTAACTTACTGTCCAGCTGTGGTCTTGAGATGAATTCTAAATAATTAGAAGTAAATATAAAAAATATTTATCGATACAATAATACTTATATGTAAGAACCATGCGCCGATAAAATTATCAACGTCAACATCAACAAAATGGCTCATTAATTAATGAAAAATACAAAAAGTGTAATATATTATGATGTATTTATATATTTTGTAATAGCAATTTATAGTTCTACATTTATGATGGAAATAATAAAAAGTAAACGTTTGGAAATGTTAGTTAATATTTCTCTCAATTTTCATTTAGAAATTGAGAATACATATTTTCATTTTGTAAGTCATCGACAATCGACTCTTAATATAGCTTTCTTGTGTTAATTTAACTAAATTTAGGTACTCAATTGAACGTGTTGTCTGCCTTTACTCATGAGTACTTACATTACCAGGAATTATACCTATATTACACATAGTGCGTAGGTTCCTAATGATTGACATAACTTTAAATATTACATTAAACTTGTGTCAAACATTTATTATGAAAATGACTTTATACAATATGTTAATCATTATACAAGGAGATAAAACGGTAACTATTTTAACGGGTAATGCACAGAACAGATACTAAAGTTGTTTTGAAAGAAAGTAACCCAATATAGGATAATAATTGTTCCTATTGCGCATGTTATATTATTATATAAATAATACTTTGTGAATTGTATTTTTGTTATTTAATGAGATGTACCTACCAACTAGGGTTGCCAACCGTCCTACATTGGGCAGGACTGTCCTATATTCGGGTAATTTGTCCTACGTTCAAAAATGCTTTAAATTTTTTGTAGGACAATCCTACATTTCAATATATAGATTTTACATATTGCAGAACACTTGTATATATTATCACTTTTTAATTTAATCAAAATTTCCTTAATTATTTGTTCAGCTCTTGTGTATACTTCTCTTATCTGATCTTTTATCCAATAAATAAAGAAATGGAAAAAATACTATTTTACTTTAAAAAATAAATGTTAGAAAAAAATTTCCAATATTTTTTTTTACATATATTCAAAATTTTCTTTCGCTAAAATATTTCTCATATTATTTTTTATCTATGTGTAAATTCTCATAAGGTTCGAATTAAAAAAAGATAATTTCCTAGTTTTTTTTGTCGAATTTTGGATTGTTTATCCCAAATTAAAATAATAATAATAATAATTGAGAGTATCGAAAAATTACCTCTAAAAAGTACCAACAACTATAGGCAAATCCAGTTTCAAAAAGTTACTGCTCGAAACTTTTAGATAAGTATTTTTATATGAAAATATAAACACATAAAAAAAAATAAAAAATAAAAAAGTAAAATAAAAAATAAAATAGAATAAAAAAATAAATAAATATCATTGTAAAAATACACTAGCTTTTTCACTTCGAATATATTTGAAGTATTTGAAAAAAAAAATGTCCAACATTACTCAATTTGAAAGTTGGCAACCCTACACCAACCCACGGTAGATATCGATAATGTTTCAATATTTTTTATGCATTTTCAAGTGGTTAAATGGAATAGAGGACGGACTTCGGCGAACGAAAGGCTTTCAAAATTATGTTTCACCGGTACGCAGTAGTGAATACGATAAGTATAATCGGGATTACGTGCACAAATCATTTTTTTTTTCTTTTATGCTACGCATAAATTTTCACATCGGACGGATGGTGGTAAAAAGCATTCGCTCTTCTACACTGTCTCGTTACGCGTATACTAATACAAATAGCGTTTCGAAATATTATTCCGTTGCTATTGGTAATGGCGATATTATGGTAATTCGCTAACGACAACAAAATGATCTATTGTTACACACGTCTCTACTTACCAGAGCAATATTATCTTATTACGGCGAGCAATTCGAGAGCACGGCGAGACGACGACGGTTTTTTAAGGGTCGTTCCGTGTGTTGTCAAACAGTCAACGCGTGCCGACCGAAAGTGTGCACACGATAATAGTTAGTAAATAATCATTAGCGAGCAAATAATAATAATATGATCCGTCTTCGGCATTGCGACCGGCGGTGAATCGTATTACGCTTGCGTGACTCGACGTTTTCCGACCGTCTAAATTGAAGGGCAACAAGTCATGACGACGACGTAACATTGTGTCGAAATGATTCTGTTTTTGTCGGAAAAACCCAATGTGTACTTAAACTTTTAGCACTTAAACTTAATGTTTCGTATTGTTCGTTCTTCGATATATATATATATATATTATATACGTATAACATCACGGACTTTTTCACTTTTCGAAAGAAAATTTTCTCTTAATTGTTTAAAGTAATCATTTATTTATTATTATTATTATTTTTTGTAATAAAAAAAAAAAAAAAAAAAAAAATGAATACTTCTAAAATTTGTGCACGATTCATAATAAGACAAATTAATATAATATAATAATCATAGATATTACCGATAAAAAAAAATCAAACAATTTTTCATTGAAAATTCAAAAATGTAATATATTATTACTAATTTACCTATAGTAAACTTACCAAATTTTTTACTGTATTTTTCGCATTTCATAGAATAACACAAAAACGTAAAAAAAAAACATATATGGAAACCAATATTTTGACTTATTTAAAACATATATTATGTTTTAAATTAAGTTTTCCATTGTCATTAAGTTAAAATAAGTTCCAAATTAAAAAATAATGAACAACGTAAATACTACTGAATTAATAAATGAATTAATCACTATATTTTTTATAAGAATCTATTCAACACTATTATACAAAACGGACGTACTACGTTATGACTAATTAATTTGCAATTATAAGAATTACTTAACGTGACTGTTTAACATGTGTCATCAATGCCTATTTTTTGTCGCGTTTCGTATTGCACTCTTTTGTGTGTAATGATGGGTGGGGGAAGCTTTATTGAGGGGAGGGTGAAATTATTATTATTTTTTTCGAACTATTTATCAATCATTCTAAACAATTTTATCAAATCCATTTATTTGATTATTTTTTTTTTGTTTTGATTTTTGATACTTGAAATCAAAAATTCAAAGTTAAATAGAAAATTTAAACCGTGTTTGTATTTAGAACATAAACTATACACACAGGTAATTTTATAGGTACTATATCAAAAAAATATTTAAAAAAATTATAATTTTTAATTCATTTTTAGTAGTACAAAGTTCGTCGTAAATTAATCATGCAACACATAATATGGATACTTTATAATATCGTACTACACACATTGAATTTCGTATTACGCACTGTGTGGCGTATTACACACAAAAATAGGCCTTGCGTATCATATACGTTTAATTTGTTTAATTTACATTACTATAAGAAGAGAGAAAAAAAAAGAGCATTACAATTTAAAAAGCAAGAATTATTCCACAATACGAATATCATTTCACATTACGACCTACCAAAACAAATACGAGGAATTTATGTCATTCGCAAAAACGGTTATAAAAGATACTTTGCATTCAACCTCAGCATGATGAATAGAACGAATTAAACAATGTTTGATATTTGAAAGAACAATATTTGTCACTGTTTAGATCCATTTAAATTATAAAACTGAGGAAACTAATTGTTTCCTAACTAAGGGTGGAATGTATCTTTATGTAAAATTGCATATATTACGAGAAATTCAGATAAATAGAGTATCAAGTTAGGTTATAAAAAATATTTATTTTTGAAATTTTCCATTAAAAATATCAATTTAAAACAATCAATTTTATTTCGTGTATAGTTCCTATATTTGATGCTCTTTTTCGTGTACCTACATATTAAAATACAAATGAAACTATATAAAAAAATGTCGAGAAACAGGAACCATAAAAAAAATCTTATCAAACCCCGTTCCCGCGATAATAAAATGAGATTAGGTCAAACTAATTGCTAAACACTACCTACAGTAATACAGATTTTTATCTTGACCGTTTTATGTTAATTACGTTGAAACATTAGAATATATAATGCAAATAGAAAAAATTAATTATACAAGCTGAGGCCCGTAAAAAAAAAAAAAGAAAATAAAAATGAAAATAAATGTGTCTTAATAATAAAAATGATGTAAGTACTAGGTAATAGATTTCATGAAAATTGAGCTCTTTTTTGTTAAATGTCAACAGTAACTATGCGATTTAATATTCTTGGATTATATAATATATAAATATATATATTACGTGACATATAAAAAGTCGTTATGTTTTGTAAAAAAATTGTATGAAACTCAACTTATATTTTTTGATACTTAGTGTTCGATATGTTTTTATTGAGTTTATTTCATTTTTATTTTCTATAGTGACTACTAACTATGTATTTAAATCGAATGTTATGATAAAAACGTTTTCTAATTTTTAGCCTTTTTTCCACAACTTTATGTTTACATATGTAAACATGTTTTTATTACTTTTATTCAGTGCTTTTGAAACAGCCTGCAGCTCATAGATATAAACCACCACTACCCTGCCGGTGACTTAACTACATATCATTGAACAGTCTGTTTATTATATCAATTTGTTTCATAACATATCGATAAGTTATATGCAAAATGAATAATAACAACCACTATACTTTGCTTACAGCGTACAATACAAAACAGTGTAAAATTAGTTATTTATTAAAAGATGTACATCAGTCATTCATAGCTCTTCCGAGAATGTAGACAGTATTTTATAATTTTTGTTTGTACTTTAGATTAGACTCGAGAGACTAAGTGACAATAAATTTTACCCCCAACGCCCACATGCTAACCATTGACCCAAAATATGTTGCATCTATTTTAATCATAATATTCATCTATGAGCACAAACATGTTTCAAAAACGACAAAAACTGACTATACTCAGAAAAACCTTATTGTGGAATAGATTTATCTGAATTGTCATATAAAATGTGTGTATACATGAAAAAAAAAAAAAAAATTATAGCAATATTATTGTTACAACTTCATTTTGAATTTCTTCTGCAGACATAGTTCCTTTGATAATAAGCGATAAAGCCCCTGGTAGCCGCATAGGTTGAACACCACTAATGTAAAATATTACTGAACATTACTTGAATTGTATGTAAAGTATTTAACTCTAAGTTTTGTAATTTTTCAACTTTTTATCCTATTACCAACGATGTGTTGGTACTACAGTTTTTCTTAACTGTACAGATTTCATTATTAGTATTATTTTTTTTTAAATTTTATTTTAAATCTACGAAAGAGATGATCCGTGGTGTCTATAGAATTAGAAAACAATAGTGTACAAAGACAAAAGGTAAGATGATAAGCAGGGCTGTCATGATGCGCCTGCCTGTATGAGTCTGGTGCTTGAATATTTTATTATCGTGCTTATATCTGTTAGCTCTAAAAAGGGTCATTTTTGCGATCGTATTACTGGCTCCGTTACACGTTCTTCATTGTATAAAAAATAACATTTCATGACAAATAAAATGTTATATGTATTTTTTATATTTCTAGATGTATGGCTAATTTGAAATAAATTAAAAAACACGATATTCACGAGGCATACAAATGAAGATAACACATTTTTTTGTAATAGTTGAACTGATGGTAATTTTTGGAGAGCACAATTTTGAGGCTTAATCTCATTATTTCTATAAGATATGCAAGCAAAATATATACGTTATTATAAACTCATTCTCAATATAAAAATAATAATAATAATAATAATTAGGAATTAACAACCTCCATATAATGATGCAATTTTGAGTGTTGAGTAACAGTATTTTTGTTTTCGAAAATCAAATTCGTGCAAGCCTTGAAATTTAGGTCAGCACACTCTCGTGTCAGGGGGACACCTGGATACAGATGGTATCTCGAGAATTCGAATCAAAAGATTTTAAGAAATATTAAAATAGATGAACAAACATTGAAAATAATCTTCTAAAGTTGTGATCACTTGTGCTCACTTGCAAAAATTTTCGATTTAAAACAACATAGCAGACGCATCATTCCGTATTGGATAATGTCTTGGAAATGTGCGTGTGTGACTTACACTCGTAATCGTCACCGTTAAATTCTTACGTACCTGAGTCATAGGAAAATAATAATATTTAAATTTCGTCGAATCCTTTTGTTTATTAGAATGTTAATGCGATACCTCCGCAAACACATCGCACTGCTCCGCATTCATCCGAGCGCGAACAACGCCAACATTGGCACACAATAACAATTTACAATAATAATTATAATAATAATTGCAATTACACTGTAATAAAACAAAATGTTAATTCACGTTATTCCAACTGCATGTAAATGACTCGGTGAATAAACAAACATTTCCGAATATCTCGTCCCCGTGTATTAAAATTCAAATAATAGTGTACGCCACCGGTGCACCGAAAGCAAAACGTCGGGAAACGGTGAAATAATTATTAATATCATAATAACAACGTCCGCGCGTTTAGGACACGCCCGTCATCAAACTCTCGTAAAAATGGTGAATTTTAAAAATAAATATTACATTAAGTATATTACGAGCGCGGACGATAACCGTCGGAGACAGTTTCTCGGGTAAATAGAGAAAAAAAAAACAATTACGCCTACCTACAGCAATTTCGACTTGTTTATATACAGAATGCAAACCGTGATGCGATATTCATAATAATAACCCCCAACTACTGCTTTAAATAACAAGATATACACAAAAAAGAAATACAGCAAAAACTTTTTTTGGCACATTTTTGGCAACAAATTTTTCTTTTGACTTTTATACATTTTTTTTAAAAAATTATTGAGTCTATTTGGGTATAACGATGATATCGAATTTTCTCAGCGGTTGACATTCGATTAAATTTACTAAGAATAAACGTTTACAAGATCGACTTTGAAATCGTCCGCGATCGACTGTTTATTTACCCATGCTATACAGTGTGGTGGTTTTTTGAAACAATTATTCGATTTTTAACTCCGTACTATTGATACTTATATATATATTTTTTTTCATTTGCAATTTAAAATACTAACACATTTAAATATTATTCGCAAGGAAAATTAATAATTGTTTACAGAATTTTTAATTCACGTAATTTGTGAAAGTTTTTATTTGGTTCAAACGTCAAACCACAACTTAAAAGTTTAAACGTTATATTTTGAACGAGAACCATATCTTTTTTTTTGACTGTTTAATTATTGTTTGTATTATCGAACCAACGGACATAAGAACTTTAGAGTTTTGAGCAGCGGAATAGTGGAAAGTACTTCCCGTTTCACCACTTAACTACAGACGCATATATTTCTTAAAGAATGGTCGGAAAAGACAAACATAAATATTGATATGAAGGTTAAAGGATACCATAAAGAAATAAAACTAATAGTTCATGAATAATAATAAAATAATATTGTTTTCATGAAAAAGAAACCTACCTCTGCATAATATTATGTTGTTTTGAGATTTCCATAACTATGAAGATAAATTAGGCATAACATTCGTGAGGTATTCAAAATTATCACTTTTTTTACAAATTTAGAAACTGTATAAGCTTATGAATAGGGCCTGGAATTATATGCATTAAAAACGTACGAAATCTGCATGCATTTATACACTTAATATCTTTGAAATATACACTAAAAATATAAAAGTATACAGAGTACGCCATTTAATTTCATATTATTTTTTAAACAAGTTTAGTTAAACACTCTTTAAAATTAATTAAATAATTTATAGTAATATAAAAGAAAATAATTTTAATGTATTGGTAATTGACAGTAATACAATATGTTATCGATGAGCTTATTTATCAAAATAAAGTTATGAACAAAAATCAATTAATTAAATATGTAGATTTTGTATGGGTTACTTGATAACATACATTTGAAAGTAAAGACTTGGATCTTTAAGTAAGAATAAGCTTTTTTTTTTTATCTGAATACAATATAATTATTTAGGAAATAATATTAACTATATACTTTTTTTTTCCAATATATTATGCATTATATTTTAGAAAATACCTAAAATATGCATTATAATTTAAAATATTTCTAATATGCAAAAATTTGCAAAATCAATATTTACATAAAGAAAAATTAAATGCAGATTAAAATATGTGCCTTATATAGTTATTTTTTAAGCAAATAAAAATTAAAATGTTCAAGTGTATACATTTCCGGGCTTTAATTATTATGAATAATCCATATCAGTGAATCCTGCGCGAAAACATCCTAATAAATCCATCCTAACATCCATAAATGGATTATGGTATTTTTTGAAATTAAAACTGATAACTTGCCCTAAATTTGGTCCGAGCCTGACCCTAATATAAATTCTTCAAGCGAAGACGTTTTATATAATGGTGTGATTATTCCGTATAGTACTTATGAATAGAGTATTCGGATGGTATAAATTAGAAAATAAAAAGAGTTTAATTAAAGCTTGAACGCAATAACTGACGTTTTTTAAACGTTTGTTTAATTCAATAAAGCACATTGACCGATTTACTACATGTGTGGTGTACGGTATGT
>JAIPRM010006191.1:0-19119 GCA_025469315.1 Stegophylla sp. TES_Ste_2020 | reverse complement strand
GGCGGTTCCTGCTGCTACCAAATATACACATTATTATTATAATTTAAAATGTGGTGTGTGTGTGTACACATATAAATACATATATGTATAGTTACGTGCGCTATTGTAATAACATACTCTACCGGGCAACGACGACGACGTGTCCTCCTCGTAAAACTGTAAAACCGAATTACCGCTCTAATCACATAATTTCACACAGCGGGACCGTCAGCACACTATAGTGCGCAGCGCGCCCGCTTGTTCCTACCGTGTTTTCGTATTATTATTATTATATGACAAACGAGTTCTTCACCGTTTTTAACAATCCGTCCGCGGCGTACGTGAAATGTATACTATGTACGCGCACGGATATTATAAACGTCGTCGTCGTACGAACTAAAACGCGCGCATAACTCCCGTGTCCGTTACACACACACACACACACACACTGCACACCGAAAACCCATGTGGGAAATGAAAAAAAAAAATGAAGAATTAATGACTACTACTGCCAGTCGCGTAGAGACGAGAAATATCCATTCTACGTCCGCATAATAATAATATGGGATTTTTTTTTTTACGTTTTAACAATATAATTTACTATTTTATTTATTTATTTTACGTCCATAATTCCAAAAAACATCCATAACTCACGCGCGTTACCTACGCACGTTTTTATCGAATATTATATTATTATTTTTACTATTTCGTAACACATACACGGAAAGTGTTGTTATTTATATATATATATATATATATATTTCCACGAGGCATAACCGTCTAAAAGCTTTCAAAAAAAAAAAAAAAACATTCTCATAAATTAGTAAAAACAAACTCAATATACAGCCAGCCATTTCGAATAATATCTAAACGAAATCGTATTTTCGAATACCAGAAGCCCAATGTATTATGGTCGTATCGGTATGTTGCAGTTATAACTCCATTAAATAGACGCGAGGCCCGACGTGAATATATTGCACGAGTTCTACGACCTAAAAATAGTTCTACACAAATTGCTTATTCTCGATACAGCGCTATTAGATTCTGAAGGAAGTCAAGAAGCTAGTGTTTTCACGATGATAAGATTTTGGCGCAAGAAAATTTTGGACATTTTTCTAACATTTTTTTTTCTCATTTGTTCTTCATATTATTAACTTCTTTCGTTCAGAATCGTCTTATTGAACAAATGATTTATCGTTTCTTTAAAATTTAATACACCCACCAAGAGCTTGACACCCGAGATGCGAAGAACACCCATCGTGCGTACTATGTTCGGCTTTTTTTAAATCGATATCGTTCCGGGGCAGAGAAGGAACTGGGGAGGGAGGCAAACATACAATAAATAATAAAAAGGTTTTTATACCCCCAAAAGGATGTGCTGAAGAGTATAAAAATAAAAAACATAGATATGGGGGTAAGGAGATTGAGTGCTTCTTCGGCATGCGGGGAGGAATAAACGCTCGAGAAAAGATCCATATAGTAACTCCTTCTCTAAATTTTTGTCACGTGAGTTCAGAGTGTCTATAATGTCGCAAGGGGTAGTAGTTTGGTAGTTGTAACTTAAAATTACATTATTACATAAAAATAAAATAATGCAATACAATAACCAAATGTTAATTTTTACGATTTTTAAATTTATTTATACAGAATTTTTCATCTGAAATAAACGTTTTTCATCTAATAAACACATTTTTATTTTAATTGACACATAAATAAAAGATGATATGTTAAATTCCAACCGTCTATTATCAAACCATAATAACATAAAACGTAACTCAAGACGATTGGGGTAATTATTTACACCACGCGATCCACTGGACGTTAAGTGCGTATAAAAACTAAACTTCTCCGGCATCATAGTGTCCAAAACCGAAACGAGTAGGTAGGTAATAAATGAAAGTGATGAAACTCAAATGTACATTAACATATTATTATATTTAAATATAGATAAATTATTTATTGCCTAAACTTCAAATAATTCGCCAAAATATTTCAATCACATTAAAAAATAAGTGTGTCATTAATTTTTATGCTTAACGTTTTGCGCGAAGTGACGAATATATTAGTTTTACGATTATATTATGTTTTTTTTATGTCTGTCGTCACAGTATCTCAAAGTAAAAGTAGCCCCTCTATAGTCTATACCCTAAAACAGCAATTCTCAACCTATGGGCCGCGGATGCAGGTCGAGGTTCTAAGCTAAAGGTTTGCAAATTTGAATTTATGCTACTTGACATCAACATCGAGATTTTTTATAATTTATTACAATATATTTAATTTTATTGTAAAAATTAAAAAGACTACCAAAATAAATTGAAAATTCCATCAACTGACTAAGAATCATTGATTGAACTATCAAGAGACCAGTAGGCATCGAAATCAATATTTTTTTAAACCACAAATTTGGCTCCTAACTAAAGCTCCGCTCAAAATCATATTATTGAAGAAATGATTTACTGTTTCTTTAAAATTCAATACACCCACTACAGTATTCCCACTCGAGGAGTGAAGAAAGACCCCTCGATGCGAAGTACGTCATCTTGTTTTTACTAGGGATGGGTCGAACATTAAGTTTTTCGAACCATTCGGACACGAACTCGAATCTGAATTTAATCCGAACAATAATCATTTCTTCAAAAAGATAATTCTGAGCGAAGCTTTAGTTTATTCGAGAAAATTTTAATTAAAAATTATAAAGTTGATTATGATAGGTAACAATTTTTTTTTTTTTTTACTCGTCAAAAAAGTGTTACAAAAAATTAATTTTTTCACATTTTCAAAATTTTGTTGTGCCAAAATATTTCTCATATTGTTATCTATCAATATTTAAATTTTCAAAAAATTTGGATTAAAAAAATATAGTTTCCGAGACTTATTTTGTCAAATTTTAAGTAGTTTTTCCAAAATTTTCAGAAAACTATTGAGAATTTTGAAAAACGATCTCTTAAAAGTTTATTAAATTTATATTTGTTGTTAATTATCATTTTTTTGTGTGTATTCGAAAAATCAATTATAAACGCTTAAAAAAATGCTACAAATCATTATAAAATGTGATTCTTGGCTATAAAGATTAAAATCTAAAACTAAAATAACATTAACGTAATTGTATTTTATATAGGCAATATAAGTCTGCAGATTTATAGATAAATCGTTGGAGTGACGATTTTCAAATCGATATGGACAAAACCATCAAAACAGGGTCAGGGTTGAACGGTAAAAATACGATTCCAAAATTCAGTAATACTTAACGAGATATTACATTATGACCTTAAGTGTGTAATGCGGCGGCGACAAGGGAAGTAGAGAGAATTATTGAATAATATATTTTCGTTAGATCGTATTTTATTGTATAATATATTGGTTACGGCCTTCGGTCTTCTTCTCTTATTACATTTCAAAGTAACCGAATCCTATAATGACATATAAAAAACTAAAAAACCACAAACACATAATAATATACTACAACGATAAATCAATTGACTATATTATATTACTGCAGTGATGTAGTATCTGAACTCAGAAGTTTCACACAATTTCCAATCCGGTCGATGAAAATATATTATACCAATTGGTTTTTGGAATTTAAAAATAATAATAATAATAATAATATAAACGATAAACGTAAATCAAACCCTAGGTCAGCAGCGATTTCGAAACTGGCGAATACTAACCTAACCCAACCCGACCCGACCCCGAGAAACGATAAAAACGTTATAAACCTTTTTGCCATTTTCAAAAGACAATAAACCAATAAATTCAATATAGTCTTGTTGTTCTGTTAGGATTTTGTTTTATAAAGACAATAATTATTATTATAATCATAGTGCAGTACGATTACCATTATTTCTTTCCTAAGAATATTATATAATGATCTCTATAGAAGGTCAAACCGTGTATAAGTCAAATGTGTAAAATATGTAAAAAAAAAAAAAAACGAATGCAGTTAAAGCCGAAAATAATAATTTCTCCTGATAATCGGGCCTTATAAACAGATGTGTAGAAGTATAGAATAATATTATATCGTGTTAATAATTATTATTATAATGAAATACATATATATATATAGTTATAATCGACAAACCGTTTAAATTATAATATACTAAGCGTATAAATTACAACAACGCCATTAAAATAATAATAATAATAATGTTTTGACTATTTTATTGGATAAAACTTTTCGAAAATCGTTTTGGTATTAATTTCACGTGCGAACGCGCTCGCCAACACCTACGATACCCGCCGGGACCGTCGTCATTTAAATATACATTAAAAAAGAAAAAAATAGGTATACAAATATTTTCCCAATCGAAAACCAGTTATAGTTATATTACTACACAGACTCGCGTATAAATTCAAAACCGTACGATAAAAATCAAATGGCACGAATGACACGACATAATATTATTATTATTGTAGTATGGAGTACAGGATACTTTTTTTTTGTTTTTTGATTGAGTTTCTATTTATTTATTATTCTCGCGCGTTTCGGCCGAGACAAATAACGACAACCATTGGCGTGCTCACAGGGCACTATCCGAAATTCGAAATTCAAAAATTTTTTTTTTTCTAATGATTTATGGATTAATTGTGTTGGAAAAATGGGATTGAATGTTGAATTAACGAAAATTAATTATAAATAAAAGGCTAAAATTCGCGTTGTTATAAATTACTATTTATTATACAACATTAATATAATACAAGGTCCGTGATTAGGGGAAAGCAAACTAGAAGATCTTAGAGAGAATTTTAAAGGGAAGTTTTATTAATATACTAAATATATATAAAACGGGAAACACAATAAATGACTGAGAAAACAAGTGTAGAACTTTAAAAGAATTATTACTCACTACTAATATTATATTTTACCCATAAGTTTAATTTGACACGATAAAAATTAAAATTTATAAACGAAATTTTGTTGTCCGTGAGATGAACACTTCTTCAAAAGTTAAAAATTATATCAACTTTAGCGGTTATAATTATTTGAATGATTATCAGTTTGCTTTTATAACCACATTTTTGTTTTATTCCTAGAAAAACTTCTTTTGGTAAACTTTTACAAAACAACAACGTTACAAATGGAATTCACTTTAATGTCTATACTCTATACGATACATAAGTTTATATGTTATAGAAACGTTACTTTCAGGAGTTTTATCTATTTTTTTTTTTTTGAGGATAAATAAGCTTCCAATATTTCATAATATATATTATTTCTCGACAATTTTCAATTAAATAATAATAATAACTATATTTTTATGTGATTTTCGAATGTCGAACACAGAATTAGCAAATTTTTTTTTGGAAATTTTAATTTTACCTAGCGCGCACGCTCCGAACTCAAAAGTCTGCGCACGCGTATGAGTCGACAACGCGGCGATGCAGTACGACGTAGATACGAGTGATGGCGCAAATAACTACGGGAACAAAAATTATACGGTGCACTTCAGTCACGGTCATGGAACTAGCGCGCGTGATTTACACGGAGTAATTCCGCGCCGTGAAATATTCTGCAAGTGTCGCGCGCCGTCCGCGTGTAATGCGATTATCGCAAAAAAAAAAAAAAAAAAACCTCCCGAGACTATGACGTCGTAAAGAGGAATTGGACAAAGACAAAAATAAAAATAAAATCGAAACGACGTTATCGCGCGCGCCGAGGATACGCGGAACAGACGCGAAAACAACACTCCGCCAATAAGAGTGGTGTCTTTCAAACGATAATTTAGACGTAACCCACGACGACGGCTTCTAGTGGTGTCAATAGTATACCCACCCGGAGGATCTCGGACACTCGTGTCGTAACGCGCCGAAGAGCGGGCGGGGGGACCATAAGCCGCGGCGAGTGAGATATTATAATAACGTCGAGGTTGTTTTTTTTTCATTTTTTTTACATTTTTTTATTGCGGTTCTTCTCTCTGAGCCGAAAAAACACTGGAGACGTTCGTCACGCTCTCCGATACGAACACGTACCCGGCAAATTTTACGAGTTTCGAAACGGGTAAAAAATAACCGGAAAATTCTACGGTTTTTTTTTTATTTTATTCTGTTTTTCTTTTCTTTTTTTTTTTTTTTTTACACTGTATTCTTTTTTTAAATGCATTTTATAACATCACGCGATATTAAATTCGCCACACGGGTGACGGACGGACGACTTTCTATGCGGTTAACGATTTCGTTTTTTCGGTTTTTTTTTCTTGGAATTTTCAAAACTTATCTAAACACTATCACAATCAAGTAGTAGAATAATTTGAATCGAGGAAAACGTCGGCGTGTTCAGCAATGGAAACTCAGACTCTCTTTTTTTTTAAACTTTTTCTCGAACTATGAGACCTATATACAATTGGTTGATATCTCATTAGAAATAGCTTCTCCAGTAAATGCTCAATGTGAAATTAAAATATTTTATTTATTTTGTTTTTTTTAATTAGCTATTTAACCGATAAAAATTTTGGTAAATTTTAGATTGATTTTGCTTTAACGACGCAGATCTTCGAAATTGGAGAACGGATTTAGTTTATTTAGCGTACGATTAGAGTTGGATAGAAGAAGATCTGTGAAGAGTTTCAGAACTGTACCTTTAACAGTTCATTTACAATAGAAAAAGGTAGTATAAAAATAATCGAAATTATATATTCTGTCTTACACAATTTTTGACTGCATTAAAATTTTTTCGAAATTCCGAGACAAAGAAATAATCAAACATTTTTAAAAATATAAAAATTTGCACGCCAGGGTATCATATTTCAATGTTATTATACAACCAACAACTATTTATATACAAAACATTTTTTTTTTTTTTATATATATTCTGTACAATAATATATTTTGTATATTCTATACAATATATGCTTGTACTAATTTAAATTCTACCACTGTATATTTAAAATAAATAACATTTTTAAGATAACATGACAAACTTTTAGAAATACTTTATAATATTTGATTAATTCCTCTGAGAATTCTGTCAACAGTAACATAAAATATTTATAATAAATTTATAAATATTATTATACATATATATACTTATCGATTGATTTAGTTATTACTATAACATTAAGTAGATATTATATTAAAAATTTATAAAATCTCGATATCTACAGGAGGTTATTAATGTAGGTAATTAATACTTGAAACTCAGCTCCACAAATAAAACCACGATTATTTAAAAAACAAAAATCTGTTTTATTTTTATTTTTTTATTTTATAATTCATGAACGGGCAAATGGCCCTTTTTACATTAATAGATAATAGCTAGCAAAATATAAAACAGTTATACACATACAATGTTTGATTGTCAACAAACAGATAAGTAAAAAAAATAAATTAATAATAATAATAACAAAATGTACAATAAGAGTTTTATCACAATAAACAATACATAATTACATAAAATCAATTAAAATAATTACATAATATTTAATAAAAATAATTAAGGGGTAGAACGAAGGATAGATAGAATAAAATTTTTAAAGTTATCGCGGGGAGTGTAAAAAAAAATCAACATGAACACAAATAGAATTGGCCAAAGATAGAACTCTGGGGAAAACAGTTCCAGCTGCTAAATTCGTTTTATATTTAGGTTGATGAAACAAAGTTGAAATTCTAGTAAAAAAAATCGGGATAAGGAAACCAATTTGGTATAACAAATCAGGACTGTCTATATTATAATTTATAAGATCATATATGTATAAACATAATATCAGCCATTTTACGTCTAAGCACACAAGAGTCAAGACCAATGGAGTCCGCAATTAAATTATACGAATCCCTAGAAATCGGGAGATTCATCTTAAAAGCTAACGACTTTAGAAATTTATTCTGAACATTCTCAGATTTCATAATATGAATGGTATAGTTTGGAGACCATATTTGAGATCCAAATTCTAAAAGTGATCTAACCAATGAACAATATAATGATTTTAAACACGATTTATTTTTAAATTGTACAGCGCTTCTATTCAGAAAACCAAGCATTTTAAAAGCTTTATTTATAGTTATCTTAAAATGAACATTGAATCTAAAATCACAACAACTAAAATATATTACTAGATCTCTTATTGAAGACTCTCTTTTCAACTGATGATTTATTGTACTCGTCTGTAATACTAACTGTCTGTTATTTAAATGAAATTTAAAATGAACTCTAATTCATTATCATAATCCCTTAAATGTATTTTTAGTACCTACACGTCGCTCTTAGACAAATAAAATAAAATTAAAAAACTCCATAAATTATTCAAATATGCGTTGAAGTCACTTAGGAATATCATAAAACGATTATGAATACGACTAATTATACACCATAAAAATGAGAAAATAATACTTATTAATTTACTATGGTTCATAATATTACTTATATTTTTAATTAAGAAATCGATTAGCATTGAAATATAAACTAATTTAATTAAAATACTTTTTATGTTTTCTCGTTAAGCAACAACTTAAAAACGTTAAACAAACAAAATATAGTACGCATTTATTGTTTTAAATTCGTGTTAAAATATCTGTTAAACGATTCTAACAACGAGTCGTTTCTACGTACAACAATACGTATTATTATTGTTACACGTTACGTGAGTACATGATAATATTATATTATCACGTTATTAACATGACATCAAACACTCTCATAAATTAAAAATGTACATAACTTTTTTCATATACATATGATCTACTAAAACAGCCTTACAATATTCTATTCGAAAAAGGTCAAACCTCAATACCTGTGGGTTATTAATCACATGTTGCCCGGATAAACCAAACGGCCATAAATTTTACGGCGTTTTTGTACACGTTTTCTCACTAAAAGGTCAAAACATTCTTTAACGTTTTGATTTATATTTCAAACGACGAAACCCTTTATTATTGTGGAACCGTAAACTGGAAACGATTGAATCGCAAACCGACTACTATAAATGCTGCAAAAGATCTATTCAATTTCAACAACGTTCAACGGTACAGAACGAACAAAACCGTCTTAAAATAAACACATCATCTCACGCAATAAGAATTGTTTATATTTTGAGACATTTTTAAAAATTATATTACGCGAGTAAACAAGAACGATTTTTTTTTTTTTTTGTATGCTAAATATATCTATTGAATTGAAAAAAAGTGTGTACTCTGCTCATTGGGGTGTTCTTAGCACGTCTGGTGGGATTCTCTTGATGGGTGTATTGAATTTCTTCAATAAAACGATTCTGAACGAAAGAAGTTCATAATATAAAGAAATCCGGTTTCAAAAAGTTGGTGATCGAAACTTTTGGATAAGTATTTCCATACGAAAAGTTGTACGCAAAAAAATAAATAAAAAATGAACATCATTGTAAAAACACTAGCTTCTTCACATCGTTCAGAATCTAAAAAAGGTAATTCCAATTATCGAAAACCGAAAAACTTACCGTTTTGACGAACGATTTTCGTGTAATCTCTCTTCGCCGCGAAAAAATCCATGGGAAAAATTAAATAACGATAAATTAAACGCGTTTAATCACACTGTACTTAAATGATTCCTGCGAGGCGAAACGCTTCGTCTTAATTTATTATACACGAACGGTATTACGACGACGGAGATCTGTATTGGGAACGAGATTTATAATATTATGTTGCAGCAGGTGGTTGGTCAATTCATCACGTGGCAATTAACATGCGATTAGAGAGGAGCACGACGATCGTCGACCTGCCTGCCTGCCTGCCGTCGTCGTCGTCGCAATATAAAGAGAGCAAAATAATAATGATGATGATGATACGACACGAGTATTTTATTATTATTTTTTTTTTTTTTTTATTACGCTGTAATAAACGACGTCAGCGCGATATGGCCAAAAGAAACATTTTTTTTTTTTTTTTTTTTTTGTTTATTAGCTCCATCGCTCGGCTCTGCAGAATCTATAAATCCACCTGTAGACAACATCAGGTCAGACAGCACTGGGTTCAAAAAAAACAACAACTATGTGGTTTTAAATGACTTTTTGATTTGGGCGTTTCCCGAAAGAGCACATTTTTTGGAAAATTCGGCAAAAACAGCGTAAATCCGTGATACTTACCAAAAGAGCACACGAAACACGAAGAGATAATTTTTCAAAATCCTCAAACGAGATAAACCTGTCGAAATATTTTGTAAAAATGGAAAAATAAACCATAAACGAAATTTTCATAGAATCGATTTTGTTATTTTCGCTACAGCTCCGAAGATTATAGGACTGGAAATTCGAAATTTTCATCAGTTATCATTTATCAACAACAGTGTAATATAAACGGAAAAAAATTCACAAGAGTTTGACCACTTTTGAGTTAAAATATAGAATTTTGATATTACCTTGTTTTTTGTAAGTTTTCATCTCGTATAATATAGAAACATAACTCAAGAAAATCACGAAAATCATAAGTCAACTTTTGTTTTTATAACCGTTTAAATTTAGAATTTGTAACAACTTGGATTGCTCACTTTTAACTTATTATATGTATTAATTTTAATTTTTTTTTTTTTTTTAATTCGTTTAGTAAATAGTATGTTGCGCTCTTTTAGGCGATGGTGTTCGAGAGATAAAAATGAAAGTGTGCGCTGTATGATTTGGGCTGTTTAAAATAAATTGAAAACTGCCAATTCTTCCGCCGCCGCGTGTTATTAAATGATATCTTTTCACTCGTCCTCTCTTACACCTCCACAATTCACAGTGTTCTAAAATATGATTTTAAAATGTAATTTATTCTTGAAGCTTTATTAATATCGAAAATCTCCCTCGATTTGTTGTGCAACGTGGATACATTTCGGCTTGATAATCAACTTCCTGTGGCGACGTGGGGACATTTTGAAAAAAAAAAAACGCAAAAAAAAATAATCAGGCTGAGAGGCCATCCGTTTTTTAATTTGCCTAAAATAAAGTTGGCGTTTTACATATAATGCTTAGGGTATTAAATATTGAAAATCCTATGTTTTATTCACACTGCCTAAAACCGGTGGGTAATATGCATAATGTCCAGATAGGGATTTTGCAAAACACCTGAATTATCCATATTGCCAGTAATTATATATATTTACAGGCACAGAAAACGTATTTTTCATTTAGTAAATTACGCTTCTTACAGATTTAAACGGAGGAAACATTATTTTAGGGGTCCATACATACATTTTTCGGGGAAGCCCATATTTTAGTTATCAACGCCACTGAGTGCGGTCAACCCCTTCCGAGTAAAAAAAAAAGACTGCCACAACACGAAACACGTACCTGTTGCAGTACAAACGCGTGTCCGAACCAAAGAACGCGCGATGTGTGCCCACACACACACACACACACACACACACACACCAAAGCAATAACTGCGCGCGCATGCGTGTCTTTCGCATTGGTACGCGGGAAGGATTGATAAAAATTAGCTTAAACGTATAAAATAAAAATGAAAAAAAAAAAACTACAAAAAACAAAAAGCACAACGAATTATATTATTATTATTATTATTCGTATATACAATATATTTATAGACAAGCACGCGTTCGCCGCCGCGTATAGTATATTCCGCCCACAAACCGGCGCAATGATGACATAATCAATTTCTTGTCTGTCTCTCGATCTTGAACGCTCCGGGCGAATTCCCGCCGCCAAGTGTTTCCCATCCCGTCTCCTCGTACATAATAATAATATTATACACCCATTATAATATACCGCGGCCGCGTGGTTCTACGAGATGTGATACGACAACGACGACGACGGTCCGCGCGGCTCGCCACCATCAACCCGTTTATCGCGTTGCGTACACGTTCGTTCTCACGGACCTCAAAAACATAGCCCACGCGCGTTTTTTTTTTTTTTCCCCCTGAAATTCTCCGACGAGTGTCAGTCTGGCTCTCGGTGTGATAGACACCGCCGCCGCCGCCGCCACTACTGACGTTAACAATAATAAATAATAATAATAATAATAATGATAAAACAAATAGTCGAAATAACAATAATAATAATAATAATCATATAACGATGATGATAAATATGTTAATGCGCGCTCCGACAACCGACGAACCTCGTGCGCGTGCGCCGTGTATTTAAGTACCCTACTCGAAAAGAACCGTGTCATATCCTGGAGATCGGTCCGTTTTTTTTCGCGATTTTTTTTTTTTTTAATTTAAAATGATACCCGTGTTTGCTAAGGGAGGCTAGCACACTAGTTGGAACGGGAAAAATATGAAAAAGCGTTATTTGGATCGATTATTTGGAGTGAATTCGATACCGCACAAGTCAAGTCCATTTTAAAAAAAATCAAATAATTAAAAAAAGTTACTTTTTAAAAGTGCATTGTTTCTTACAATGTGTATTCATAATTTGTAGTGAAAAAAAATTCAAAAATAAACACACAGAAAGACATTTTTACCAAAAATGTACGAAATAATATTTTAATTCATCTCTAAAACGCTATTTTATGACTTGCGTTACTTGATCTCTATGGTACCGAATTGGAACGGCAAATTTAAAAACCTGATGGAAAACCTATAAATTTTGGCAAATTATATTATTATTGCCCTCACGTCGTGGGTACAGCAAGTCGTTTATCAAGAGAAGAGCAAAGCGACGTGGCCGAGAAGCGAGGTGACCATTAGCCACCATAATAAATTCTTTATTATAATTGTGCTACTGAGTACTAGCCGACCTCGCCGACCGCTCCACGAATCAAAAATATCCCTCGACTTGCCCCGTGCGACGTGGGGACATTTCGACTCGATAATCGTTAATCGCATATACCTCTAAACCTTATACCGTGTAAATACGCCATAGCCATAGCCGCGCGTATTACGGACAGCGTGAAATAATAATAATATTTAAATCACTTCGTACACACGTCGTGGCGACCGCCCGCCCCTATCCGCGGTCGTTCCGTTTCGATGATATTATTATAATATATTTTAATTGGTCTGATGCGTGCGTATATGCACGTAGGTGCGCGGACAAAACGACGCCGCACGAGTCCGAGGCGAGAGTTCGCGGACGATCGCGGGGCGGGAAAACAAATGGCAAACCGTATTGGTGAAGAATGCGGTCCTGGTTGGCCGGTTTGTCCTGATATAAACGTCTTCTTCGATCTATTTCCATCGCACAACCGTCTCTTTTTTTTTTTATTGGATTTCTCTCCCTCTCACTCTCCTCTCCACGTTCCCCTTTGCCCCGTGTGCACGCGAGAAGCACTCGGTATCATATTTCTCCGGGGACGAAAAAAAAAAAAAAAAACAACGATTATAAAAAAATAAAACCCAGCTCGGTTTATATTATTATCACAACATTCTTTGTTGCCGCCTTTGCACAACACACAACTGCACTGACTGATGTGCTATACGATGCGCGGCGGCGGCGACTCGCATACCGAACGGTCGAATAACGTACCGTTTTTTTTTTTTTTGGGGGGGGAGGCTCATCGATTGGAAACCCCCATCTCCTCGTCTGCGCCGCAAGACGGCCGCGCGCCGTAATTCACACGAGGAATTCCAGGCATCACGTGAACGCGCGCGAGACTCGGTCGAAACGCGCACGCGATTTCTCACGGCGGAAATCCGAACGTGAAATCCGTCGGTCGACGTTCGAAATCGAATTGCTTTGACGACCCGTTGCGGTCCGTCACGGTGTACGCGGCGCACGATTAATGGAATCCCGTCCGAACTTTGAAGAAGTCATTTTTTGAATTCCTCAATATTTCTTCTTTATGTGGGGAACTTCCCAAAATTTGACAAAAAAACTCGGAAACCCTCATTTTGTGATCCAAACTTTATAAAAATGTAAACATTGATAGACGATAAAACGAGAAATATTTTAGCGCAAAAAAATTTTAAAAATATGAAAAAAAACTTTTTGGATATTTCGCTAACACTTTATTTTTGTTAAATTTTATTTTTATTTTCTTTATTTATTACCTACCACATGCAAAAAGTAGAGTAAAGCAAAGATAAGTAAAGCAATGATAAATAAAGTAAATATAAGTAAAGTATATACAAGAAAGCCGGACATACTTCGCATTATGGGTATTCTTCGCTCTTCGGGTCAGATACTCTTAGAGGGTGTATTGAAAATGACGACTATTATTGTTCTTTTTATTATTAACTTCCTTCGTTCAGAATCGTTTCGTTGAAGAAATGATTTATCGTTTTTTTGAAATTCTACACACCTGTCAACAGTATCTGATCCGAGGAGCTAAGAATGTCCGGCTTTCTTGTCTATACTAAACTTATCTTTGCTTTACTTTACTTTTTTTTTTAAACACTCATATTATTATTAAATATAATGTATTTACATAACCATATATTATATAAACCATAATATGAACTCAATACACTCATTTTAATTATAATAATACAACTTTATTGCAACAATTACATAACTATAAATATTTTTAACAAATTATTTAGTAACATTAATAAGTATTAATTATTTATTTTAATAATAAATAAGAAAATTAACAATATTGCAGCACTCCCAAAAAGCATAGCTTGTGCTGGGAGAGCAAGTTCTAAAGAAATATATAAGTAAGACAAAAATACTATAGTATTAACTGATAATTTAAAAATAGAAAATACATTATTATAATAGTAAAAAGAGACTTAATTAAACTAAAATAATATAAAATAATAGGGAATGAATGGAGAACAACATTTACAAAATTAGTCAATAAAGAAAATAAGTTAACAAAAGAGAAAGATACGAGATAGGAATAACTAAAATCTAAATACAATCTAAATCCAATTTTTTTATATATTTTTTAAATGTAATTAAATCATTAAAATTATTTAAATTAATATTTAAAGAAACGCATAAGTGTAAGTGTAATATTTTGTATTTATATAATTATTTGACACACACAATAATTGTCGTACACTTAATAAATTGTAATACATCCAATCAGAGCCGTGCCTTGAGGGGGGGGCTTGAGAGCAATCGCCCCGGGCGCATGGTTTAAAGGGGCGCCAAAAATAGATTTTATGATAATTTTTATATTGTTTTAAACTATACATAAATAAAAAAACACTAGCTTCTTCACTTCGTTCACAATGTAAAATTGCAAAATTAAAAATTATGATATATCGATGTCCTGTAATCATTAACCCGTATTAGTTATGAGAAATAAATTAAAACCTGAATGTAGGTAGGCATGTCTTTTAATCTACGTGTAAATATAAATCACATATTGATGAAGACTGAAAGATAGTTAAACATCAACTGATATTCAAACATGCCTTATATGTAGAATATATACGTAATTATAACCTATGCATTAATATTATGTAATATTATGGGCAATTCGATGATTTGGTTTTGTAATAAATTATATAGGTATTTTAATGTTTTTTTTTCGGTTTACTTTAATGGCGTTTTCGACTAGAAAAAATTACTCAAACATCCAAATTTATCTATAAACATCCTCAGAGGAATCGTTCATTTCATCTTGTTAGTCAATTGTTCGATCTCTTAGAATCATTTTCATAACCGTGAAGAAAACTTTGAATAATTCTTGAATTACTACATTCATTATTTTATTTTATATCAATAATTTCATACAAGTAACATCACAATATATTAATATCCATATTAATTTTAACAAAATTTAATCAGTTTAGGGCTATTTACAGAACTTATTATTTTACACTCTCGGTTGAGGGAAGAAGCCAGTTTTACAATGATGTTTATTTCCTCTTTTTCTGTTTTTTTTTTTTTTTTTATGGAAACATTTTCCTGCTCAAAAAAAATTATTGGATTAGTAATCGTTGCATAATACGTTTCCGGTAGAAAATTCGAGTGGAATAGTACTTAAGAGAGGACATTTTTTTTTTAATTTTCTCCAAACATACGAAAAAACTACAGAAAATTAACGTGTGAAAACATCATATTAGTTCTCAACGCCATACAATTATTGTAAAAATATTGAATTTATTCAAAATTATCACATTCATTTTAAATAAATTAATATTTTTATTAGCCAATAGATTTACATTTACATTTATACATAATATTCTTTTGTAGAACCAAATATAGTCAGTTCTAAACGTGAAGGTCACCCATGGGTCAAAAATCTAATATTCTGTTCAGCATTAATATTCATCGATAATCTAATCGTAAACATATGTTTTTATTTATATAAAGTTATAAATTAAAACTCTTTGGATTAAACTTTGTAAGCTTTTTATCATTATTTTTTCACTACTATAAGCAAACGTTACATACGTATAGGTAGGTAAATAATAATTATATTATATCGTTATCCTATCTCTTGAAATTCGATTATTGAATGAAACTTTTACCTTATTCTTAACAACAAAAACGTTTCATCATAAAAATGTGTGTGTGTGTTTTTTTTTTTTTATTCTGTATTTAATATTATAGTTTGAGTAAATATACGTAAATACTTAGTTGAGTACAACTCAATATGCGTATGCTAGACAAACGTCTCTACATTACAGTGTTATTAGAGTGTAACAACCATAAATATACTGAATACCACTATGAAACTTCCGCCATTTATAAGACAGGCGGCTCATGTTTGTAAACAAACCTTATTATTTATTGCTCTTATCATAGGATTCTGATCAAATTACAATAATTACTAAAA
Organism: Stegophylla sp. TES_Ste_2020; assembly: GCA_025469315.1. Classification (NCBI taxonomy): domain Eukaryota; kingdom Metazoa; phylum Arthropoda; class Insecta; order Hemiptera; family Aphididae; genus Stegophylla; species Stegophylla sp. TES_Ste_2020. The sequence continues at coordinate 2,562 of JAIPRM010006191.1, read as the reverse complement.
AATATAAATTAAATTTTATATATCATTCCGTGCTGATGTATATTGTTGTAGCTTGCAATAATTTAAGTAGATAACAATGTTTACTAACATGGCCACAATGAAAATGGCGAATCACTTCAAGTGATAACAAAGTAAGTAAGCTATTTAGTTATATTATATATATATATATATATATTTATGGTTACAACACATTGTACGCGTCTTAATGAAAAAACTAACCAATTCGAAAGTTAGAAAATAACTCACCTTTAACGGATCATTTTTCACTATCAAATCGATTGATGAAACACAATTTACACGCGCAATGTATTTATGCAATGTATGAAAAATTAATACAAATTTATTTTGAAAGTCATAGGTGGTAACGCAAATATGAATTACTTTCATATTGCTCCGTTGGTGTTACACTGTTGTCACTTGTCATTAGTTTAAATTTTACAAGGAAATAAAAAATTAAACAAATAATAATAATAATAATAGTAAATTTTATTTCAGCTTTTCACATAATAATCATAATTTAAATGTATACAATTGAGTTGATACCTACTCTCTATAAGCAAAAGCTTGTGGTGAGAGTAGGTAGTCTGCTACAACAATAAATAAATATAGACATTTTTTCTGTCGTAGTGATAAGCGAATTAAGTACTACAATTAATTATAAATAATAAAAAGGTAACTAATAGAAAATATAAAGACGGATATTAAAAAAGGTTTTGAATAGGCTGAGTATACAATTTTTTTATCATTACTTTAAACTTTATATCGTTGTCGATCAATTTGATACCTTCATAGGTAGGCGATTAAATAGTTTTATCCCTCTATTTATGTATTTGAATAATTCTAAGTTACCATTACATAATATACCTCTTGTTTTATACAAGAGTTACAGGGTTCAAAATCTACTTTATTCATATAAATATTTAAAATTGACGTTTTATTGTGTAATTGTTTCCAATGTCAAAGCTTTAATTATTCGATTTCAATTACTTCTATTACAGCTGATATGCATTATGTAATTAAACGTGCTCGGCACATTACTAAGATAAATTATTATTCGTAAAATAATTTTGACTTATAAAATGAACTGTATTTCATATTTAACTTGACTTTTTTCGGTCCGGAAATAGTTTCATTCGAAACGAAAGCGCCAGTGCACGTGGTTTCAAAAAAAATTCTCACGCGTTTCTTAACGTGTTTGCATAATATTATATTACTCATATTCGTATGAATAAGCAAAATGACTCAAATTCAAGTATAGGATCCCAACTATCACAAAAACGTTTAAAAGATCTTATCACCGTGTGTCTATGCGTCACTTCCAACAGATTTCTCCATAGTAACATTTTGCGTCCTTAGTCCTTATATACACATATAACTGAAACTATGTTTACATTTGCAAATGTGGTTCATCCGTTCGCTGACGCACATAATTATTATTTGTCTCTCGTGGTCGACGAGAGTTACTTTGTTTTTTTTTTTTTTTCACACAAATTAGTAATGTTTCACACCATGAATCAATACTCATATAAGTGTATAGTCATAAATTACATAACAATAATATGGTCAGAACGTTTTTCATATTATTGTTATTGAATTCTCAACAGTCGATGCCCGAGAATCCAAATCGTTTTGCTCGATAATTTAATAAGCCTCCGGTGTTTATAATATGTTTCATTTCAATTGCCTAGTCGATTGCCCAATGTAATCCTTATGTAATTAAAACACATTCGTTTCGAACACGACGTATTCGATCCGATAACACTAGAATTCTCCGAGTATTCGACAAGACGAGAAAAAAAAAACGCGGGTGTAAAAAGTGCATAAATAACATTCGTGCCACAATAAAAAGGGATATAGCTTATTTCATAATCGTCGTTTACGAATTCACTTAGTTATTTATTTCTTCATATATTATAATTAATAAAAATAAACAAACGTTTTAATAAGAAAAAATTACATTGCACAAATTAGATACGTGTTATTTTCATCCGGCGGAGCGGCGCCGTGTTCAACTAATTTTCGCTCATAACTACGATTTATTAAATCTGCAACTTCCATGTAAATTAAATTAAAAATGCTCGTATGATGAGTATGGTAATCACGTCATATTCGTGGAATTCAAATCGCAATGAAACTTAAACGTTTGAATCACGTACCATATAAAAGCGGGTAACTGAATTAATTATATAAATATTATGTATAAAAAATTTACAGAAACAACTGTACTTGCAGTCATCACACGATGTGCAATGAACAAAATATATAACAGGTGGCCAACATGAATGGCCAACGTATGCTCACGAGCCGCATGGATAAATAAAATTGTGTCGAGAGCCAAAAATGTCGTTTTACAATGATGTTTATTTTTTTTTTCTGTGTACAACTTTTCGTGTGGAAATACTTATCAAAAAGTTTCGATCAGCAACTTTTTGAAACTGGATTAGCCTCTAGATGGTACTTAGAGAGGTCCTTTTTAGATTCTGAACAAAGTGAAGAAGCTAGTGTTTTTACAATGATGTTTATTTATTTTTTTTTTTTTTTTATTTTTTTTTTTTTTTTTTT